>JAQIBA010000056.1:456868-572680 GCA_028293925.1 Brueelia nebulosa | reverse complement strand
GTTCCGGAGATATCGCCATTTGAACAAAAAATGACGCGTTCCATTTTCGGCGTCCGACTCGAAAATCGACAACTTTGCACTCCCGTCCTGCGGAACCTATCCAACCCACAAAAATGAGCTTTTGCATGGTGACAGAGCTTTACTTGCTCTTTTGTATGGCATAGGTTTCAACTTTTTAGGTCTTATGGTTGCCGAGCTACAGCGCCTCGAAAACAGGTCTGAAAATTGGGCGCCAAAAAAATTTTCAATTTTCAACGCCCCATAACTTTTTTTTGCATTGACCGATTTCGGCCAAATTGTGCATAGCGACAGTGCATCACTAGAGCTTCAAAATGAGCCATGTTGGACTTCCTAGCATCACCTCACCGGGAGCCATGGGAGTGCAAAGTGGTCGGGGAACGCCATTTTAGCTATTTTTGACCAACTTTGAGGCCAAATAGCAAAATAGTGTCATCTCAGATTTCGTTCTAACTTTGCTCGTTGAAAGGGCATATCTTAAGCTTTCGAACGCACCCGTTTCGATTTTAGAGAAACCACTCTGAGGGGGTGAAATCGCCCCCCCAATGTACCCATGTCAACGGCGACCACCAACTGCATTGGCCCCCTCATGGAAACCTCGAACGCTTCCGATTTCGTTTGTGCACCTTCTTTGTATATGATTCTGGCGATTTGTGCCCCAATTTTTACATGTGTTCCATAAAATATTCATTTTTCTAATTCCCTTGCGCGCCTACAAATTTGGTTATGCAACCATAAGTACAAAAATATGGGAGTTTTAAGAGTTGTTAAGTTTTAAATTTTTTGGGAGATTTCTGGCCCACTTAGAAACGTTTCTCTAAGATAAAACCTGATGATTCTGAAAGCTTAATGTTTACACTATCATTATACGAAATTAGAAGCAAATCCCAGGTGATACTTCTGAGATACATGGGTGGAAACAGGATGGGGGCTAGTGGGAACACCCTCTTGCACCACATTCAGGGGCCAATTTGACCCACTTAGAAAAGTTGCTCTAAAATGAAGTAACATTCTATTGAAAGCTTGAAGTATGTTCTATCCATGAACTAAATTAGAAAGAGATCCCGGCATATACTCCTGAGATATTCGACTGGAGGGAAATATGAAGCCCGGGTAGCCGCTACTGCGTCTACCTTCTAGGGCAAACTTCGCACATTTAAAAACGTTTCTCTAAGTTCAAACCTAGTGATTTTGAAAGCTTAGTGTTTACTCTATCATTACACGAAATTAGAATCAAACCCTAGATGATACTTCTGAGATACAAGGGCGGAAACGCGATGGGAGCTCGTGGGCACAAACCCATGCACCACACTCAGAGGTCAATTTGACCCACTTAGAGTAGTTGCTCTAAGATGAAACTATATTCTATGGAAAGCTCGAAATATGCTCTATTCACATTACCTAATTAGAAGAAAGTACAAGAATACACAACTGAGATATTTGGCCGCAAGGAAAATGTGTCATTTTTTGGGCGGGCGCGTGGATGCAAAAACTTACTTTAGGAATAGCGGACGAACGGAAAGAGATATTCAATTGAAACTTCGTACGTCGTTAATGATTGCTTCACACATTGTTCAGGTACAATTTGAACAAAATCGGAAGCATTTCGAGGTTTCCATGAGGGGGCAAATGCAGTTGGTGGTCGCCGTTGACATGGGTACATTGGGGGGGCGATTTCACCCCCTCAGAGTGGTTTCTCTAAAATCAAAACGGGTGCGTTCGAAAGCTCAAGATATGCCCTTTCAACGAGCAAAGTTAGAACGAAATCTGAGATGACACTATTTTGCTATTTGGCCTCAAAGTTGGTCAAAAATAGCTAAAATGGCGTTTCCCGACCACTTTGCACTCCCATGGCTCCCGATGAGGTGATGCTAGGAAGTCCAACATGGCTCATTTTGAAGCTCTAGTGATGCACTGTCGCCATGCACAATTTGGCCGAAATCGGTCAATGCAAAAAAAAGTTATGGGGCGTTGAAAATTGAAAATTTTTTTGGCGCCCAATTTTCAGACCTGTTTTCGAGGCGCTGTAGCTCGGCAACCATAAGACCTAAAAAGTTGAAACCTATGCCATACAAAAGAGCAAGTAAAGCTCTGTCACCATGCAAAAGCTCATTTTTGTGGGTTGGATAGGTTCCGCAGGACGGGAGTGCAAAGTTGTCGATTTTCGAGTCGGACGCCGAAAATGGAACGCGTCATTTTCTGTTCAAATGGCGATATCTCCGGAACGGATGGAGATATCGAACTAAAATTTGGGGGTTTTTCATCCAAGGCACTAAGGTACAAACCTGTAAAATTTGAAGAAAATCGGAGGGGGTCGACCTGTGGCCACCGACCCCTTTCACGTGGAATCACCCATTTATTTTATTTTCTATTTATTTTCTAATATAAATTCTATTTTATATTCTCTTATAATGCCAAAGTAAGTGTTAACAAAGAGAAGTTGGCCGGGGCAGTCTATAATAATAAGAATAACCGAACTCTCTTCAAATTGACACCCACGTCCTGCCCTTCTTCGGTAGAATGCCACCGTTGTGATTTCTCGCATAAGTGCTTCGCATACGTAAGGGTTTTTGAGGATGTGCATATACATATCCGTTGGTGATTTGGAGATACCCCGGGGACGTTACCGCAGTTACTGAGTGTAACGGTAAGAAGTATAATACGGGCTAAAACAATGAATGACTCGTCTCTTGAGCGGAAATTCTTTAAAATCCACATCCCACAGATACCTTGAAAGCCGAAGGGGAAAGTGGGGGGGGGGGGGGACGAATGCTAACAAGGAACAACCGCGATCACGCCCCCCGACAAACAATAAAATCCAGGAGGCTTTCATCGCCGTCCACCGAATTGGGAAAAGGCAACGGAGTCTGCGCAGTGTGCGCGATCATGTTTACCTTTCGCTAATCGGACCAAAGCGCTGCCTTTATTTGCACTGGCCCGGCTCCGGTCTTTAATTCCGTGAAGCGACCGCTTTCCAATTTGGACCGCGACCGCCTGTAATTATCGTGGTGGCCCCTCGCTTAGCTTACGACCGCCGATGAAACGGATAGCCACCCAAGATGAGTTAGGATCCCTCCGGGGTTGTTATACCTTTTGTTGATTACAGCAATTTTCGAATTATTAAAACAGACGTTTAAACAAGAGGTCTCTTCTCGGCTCTTCCCTCGTTAGCGTCGTTACTGTCATCGTTAGTCGCTTCGATTAATGAGAATTCTCAAGAAAAAACCTCAAGCGTTCCTCTCGGAATCTAATGACGGTCAGAATCGTTCGGGGATTTCCCATTCTCATTGCACGCATCGGTTTTTCAATTTTTTGTGGTCAAGATGACACCATTTGATTTTTTTCTCGCCAATAGGAAATTCCACAATTCCAAGTTTTGGGCTGATTCTAAAGTTATATTTGCATATACTGCGATTTTGAAGGGCATCCAAACGGTTGGTTACTGTTCCAGCGCGGAAGTGACAAAGACCGGAAGCCTTATCTCAAAACCGAAATGAGGTGAGCTTTCCACCCCCCGGAAAATTGTTATTGCGTAACCCCGAATGTCACTCCTGTTTTGTTTTCATTGACTCGTGTTTCTGAAGGGAAGTTGATCCGGGCCTTTGTTGATGTTTCCCCTCGCGTGCAGATGTTGGAGACTCGTCGTTGAAAGAAAGAAATAATAAGTCACCTTTCTTCCCGGGAAGGGGGGCGGGGGAGGGGGCGGATCGCTTCGGGGACTCTCTCCGCTTGTTCACCGATAGGAGATACACTTGATGGAGTAGAACAAACCCTTTGAGGAGGAAGAAAAAGAGATAAGAAAAATTGAAAACACGGCTTTGCTATAATTTTAATTATACATTCATGGCTCGCTTGCTCTTAATTAATTATTTTCGTCGTCGTTTATGTCTTCCGGGGCGCGGATGCAAGAAAAGATGAAAATGAAAAATGTGTAAAAGCGTGAATATGCTTTAACGTTGAAAAGTTATCAGCTGGTGCACTTGCGAATTTTCCGGTCGTTAGAAAATAGATTTTGAGGATCGGATGTCCGAAAACGAAACATTCTGCGGCGTAGAGACGATTCCCCCCCGGATATTAGCGTTTCACCCCTTTCCCGAAACGAAGAAGAAAATTAAAAAAAAATGTAATTAACTCCTTCGTTGAATCTGAAAGTATCAGTCAAAACAATTACGATACCGTAAAAAAGAAAAGACAGACTTGAGGCCACATGTCACTCGCATACGTTCGTGAAATTAAAACCAGGCGAGAGTGGGAGAAAAAAGAGAGAGAGAGAGAGAGAGGAATCGGGTTCCGGAGAATATTAGAAAAAGGTTTTTTAATACAGTGAAAGGAAGATGTCAACAGCGAGGGGTGGTTGGGGAGGTTAATCTGGTCGCAACGTCTCATTGTCCCATTGTCCTCCGATTGCTCTTCTCATTGTCCGTGTCCTCCCTTTCGATATCCCCCTTTGTCCTGCTACGTAAACACTTTATTACCATGTTGTTGGCTGTTATTGAAATGATCTTCACCCTCCGTAACTCCCCTTCTTTTGGGGTGAGGTGCACCGGATCGGAGTGATGTTCCCTTGGTTGTGACCTGTGTCGAGAGACCTTTCAAAAAATTAATTGCTAACAAGAGCAAGTTCCCCTCTGTAACGGGAAATATTATGAGAGAGGAACGGCGAAAATAAGTAAAGTTTATTTCAGGATAAACGACCGGAAGGGGAGAAGCAGAAAAAAAGCGAAAAGAAGGAGTAAAAGGGCGGCAATGAAAGTAAAGGGGAGGGGAATGTCGCAATTAGAAAGGAAAGTTCCTCTTCCTCGGATCACCGACTCTTTGACGCTGGCCATTTGATTTTGAACCCTCGGAATTTCATCAAGGGCCGTGGCAGGGGGTTCTAAACTAGATAGAGAGGGAGTGACAGAGACGGAGGAAGAAGGGTAAGGAGGAGACTGTAGCAATCATGGCCCTGCCACCGCTTTCACTTTGAACTTTCCCACCGGGAGGGAGGAGGCATAAGAGGGCCTCTGCCGTAATTAAAATACTTGGCCACTCTCACGTTGATTTTATTTCCTCCATTCCAGTTCTTTGCGCGGTTTATCTTTGCCCGTGTCAGCCGTATTTGGCCCTCAGCGGGAAAACGAAATAAACCCTTGCAGTTCCCAAAAGTTTTCCCTTCCGAAAACTGAATTTTCTCGTAAAATTTACCTGTCAGATTCATGTTATCGGTGGAAAAACCTTGAGGGAACCCCTCCGATGATTCGCTCCCTTTTCTTTTTTCCCCAAATACAATGGATCGTTCCTTTTTGTGGAGGACGGACTAAAAAAGCTAAAAACGCGCTTGGAAGTTGTATTCGGAAAATTTTTAGCCTGGATTTCTGTCCTAAACCAAATGAAGGCGCATTCGAATGAAGAGTTTGATGGTTTCTGTTTTCATTCTGCTGTTTCATTCCTTTCTTTTTCCTCTTGGTCCTTTATTGCCTCTTTTATCTTCATTTTGCTGCTCAAATCTTCTTTGTTCTAATATTGTTTCTATATTGGTCACATAATTTTCTCTTTCTTGCGTTTTTTTTAAGCTCTTTTATCAGTTTCTTCTTTCTCTAATACTCTTTGGAAGTATCTTAGCACTCTGTATTTCCCTCTTCCCGAAGGAGTTTCCCTGCGCAACTCTTTCAGAACTGCCGGGTTTGGTGTACTCTTCTTCACCCCTAATACTTCTTTCGCTAACTGTCTGATTATATTATAATATGGCAGGTTCGATCATTGCTGTGAACGTTTTATAAATCGTTTGTGTAGGGTGTTCTTCATGCTTGTAGGGTATCATCGTCCGTGTTATAAGAAAGGCGAGTTGATTGATTTAATTCTGATTTGACTGTGAGTGGAGCCACAGGTCGGTTGAAAATAAAAAAAAGACAAGAATTGCTCGGGGGACGGGGAGATGCAAAACAGTTTTCCACTGCTCTTTCAGAGAAATAAAGCCTCGATCCTCTATCCAATAATCCTGTGTTGACGATTTTTTTCATTTTTTTTTTCCAGGATAATCCCGGCTTAATTCATCCTCAAGAGAGATTATTTATTATTCAGTTCGTCTTTTCTTTTTTTTTTCCATATATTTTTTTATATCCCCCGACTGCCCCCCTTCTCGTCCGCCCGCCCCCCACCCCCTCCCCTCTCCCCCCGTTGGAGGTTTTTTTTTGTCAAACTGCTTTTTCCGCTACAAGTAACCAAAAACCTCGCATTCTTTTTAAAAGTGCCCTTTTCGGATCGTCTCCACCGAGAAATTATCAACCCCTTTCCCCCGGATCCTCCACCTGTTTTATGAAATTATTCGTTCCAAACGGAAAGGGGTAGAATCAAATTAATGTCATTTAGCCGATTTTATTTATGGCCGTTTCTCAAATCTTTGAGTTTCGCTTTCCTTCTCGGAAATTTTGCTGATCCGCTCTGAAGTTTTAATTGATGCAACTTGAAACCTTATTGATTATGTTTTTACCCTTAAATTCGAAATAAAGATATCGAAATTCGATCGCGTTGATGGTGTATTCTTCGTTTCCAAAAAATTGAGTAGTCAGAATGAAGATAAACAGAGTGCTGATATTCGTCACGATGGTTCCCCCGAAGTCAGCGACAGAGTGATGGGGTGTAGAGAATTAAGAAAGCCAATAACCGGTTGTCAGTTGGAAGATAAGGCCAATTTGAGTTTCATCAGCCCAATTTTCATTGAAGAATAAATGCTGAGGCCGCCACTGTTATTCTGGGCTCGGCTTTAACGTTGTTCGTGCAGCTGCAGGGCTGACAGAAGAGGAGAGCCAGGGTTGGACATCGCCTTCCCCCGCGCCCGCAGTCGTTGTGCCTTATTCCGTGCTATTTTACAGAGCCCTGAAACTGAGTTGTTACGAGTGGAAAAGGCCTTCGGGGGGCATTCGGGAGATCGTGTTTGAATATTCGAAAATTTCGGTCGAATCACGTTTATTAATTTAATTTTCTTTTTCATAAACGCGTGAAAGGAGTGGGGGGAGGGGGAGTGAGGGGGAGGGAAATGCGGAGTGGAGGGTTTTTTTAAAAAGTCACGTCGTTGTTATATGGGATTCAACGGTGCGTGCTGGATTTTGGGCATGGAGTGGTCCTACGCGATAAACTCATTTTAATGAAATTGCCTAAACTCTGTCGAACAAAAACATTAATGTTACGGTTTGCACAAGTCATTGGCTTTTGTGGACCGGAGCATCCTTGAGCTTTCGGGTTGAACTTTCGGACTGTGCATCCTTCGGTAAAATGCCAGGACGTAAACGGATGCCGAAAATACAGATCACACTCCGTAAATAATATTAATTTTGCGCTGGAAGTTCACCCCATCGAAAGTCAACAAACGTTTGGGGGAGGCGGTGGGAGTGAGGGTTTTCATCAAAATGGATAAGCGGGTCCGAACAAAACGGGCATTTTGCAAAGCAAAGAGGTGATAATGATCGGAGGAAACAGCATTCTTATCTGGGATGTATATCTTGTAAGTTACCCTCATTACACTCGATTCCCTTTATCCGGGGATTATCCCCCATGCATCCAAATGCATTCCCCCTCTTTTTTTAGTTTTTTTCAAATTTGCTTTCCCAGACAAATGATGGGTTATCCCGGCTACTTTCCAAACCTTTTTTGAACTCTTTTGTTCGAAATAGTTGGCGTAATGGCGAGAGTAAATTGCAGGGGGGTTGACTCAAGTCTCGGGGAGAGAGAGAAAGAGAGAGAGGGAATGGCTTAGAATTGCTCGATTAGGTTTTCAGCAGCAATAACTCGCTTGTGAAATTTTTTGCTGTTGATTCTTTCTTTGAGGAGCAGGAAATTTGATTCATAGGTGTTTCTGTACCCCATCATTTTTTTTAATTAATATGTCAGAGAGCAAAAGGGTTTAAAGACTGCTGTTATATGTTCCAAATTTTTTGCTCTCTTGCATTACTGAGAAACAGTACAAATTCTGTATGAAAGTTTAGACCGAATGTCTAAATTTAGTCACTTCACTGTAAATGTAGTCCACAGACAAATTACAGTTGCTTTTACTGAGTTTACAGAGATTCAATAAATCAAAAAAGAAAGCGTTTGTGGACAATAAGGCTTTAAAATAAGATAAAAATATTTATAGTTCATCTGAGAAATAGCTCTTATTTATATAATTAATAAAATTATTAACTCCAGAAGTGGATCGTCGGAGGGCGAAAATTATGCTCTGTCAAGGACAAACATAACATAACGGCCCTTCAGAACTGATCTTGGCAATTTTAGTTAAGCTGACAAAACAAACGAAAAAGTAGGGGCGGAGGTGGATAATAATGGGGGTGTAGACAATGTTCGATAACATCAGCTTTGTGATTTAAATCCTTTATCTCAAGTTAAAAAAAAAAAACGGTGAGAAAGAACACCGTATGAGTCACTTTTTCGCCATTAGAGTCAGTGCCGACTTCCGCGCGAAAATCACAGTAACTCAGTTTACAGTAAAGCGGTTTTTGAAAAATGTCAAAGCGCAGTGAAGCTTCCGTTAATCCGGACGAGTCTCCCAAAAGTATTACCCGAATAGAAAATTTAATTCAATTTCTATTTTTTTTTTTTAATTTCTGTAACTGGAAAGAAAGAAATCGCAACGGATAAAAAATTTAAAATGTAAATTTAAAAAATGCCAGAGTGAGAAAAGGAAGGGAAAGGGGGGGGGGGAAAGGGAAAGAAGAGAGAGAGTGAGAGAATGATTTTTCAAGGGAGGGGGAGGGGGAACGTCAGGGGGAGGTGTTGTTGACGCAACGGCGAGATCAAAGCTTTGCTCGTCCCGTCGGGAAAAAGCGTTGCTTCGGCAAATTCTCCAGGGGTACGAAACGGCATTACCATTCCCCTCGAAAGGATTCTCTTGTTGAGGAATTTTTCCTCCCCCTTCCTATAAGTTAATATCGGCTCGGGCCGAAAGGGAAACATTTTCAACATTTTGAGGGGCGAAGCGTATGTAAATGCGGCGGCACCGATGGCTCGTTTTCCTCTTGGAGGATCAGCAAAGGTCGGGAAAGGTAAAAGGGAGAGGAACGTTGCTGATTTCAGGTAAAAGCCATAATGCCTGTTGATTGTCTGCGTTCGCCTCCTAATCTTACACTTCCCAGAATGCTTTTGAAAGCCGAATAAAACGTCTGAATCAGCGGTAACGGAATTAAAAAGAATGAAACACAAAAAAAAAAAAGGTTTTGGTCGCACAATTCCCAGCGGACAATGCCATGTAGTTTCCCATGTTCGCCTTTTTTTCTCTTGTTTCCTACATTATTTACTTGTTGGACATGTAAAAACAAAGGGATTACACAAAACAAACTACATGAATAAAATCTAAACAAAACGGAATCAAAAAAAAAGTGTTAACTCGACGGAAATAAATATTTTCCCGCGTCGCAAAATTTTCCCAATTTTCCTTTGAATTATTTTCTATCGTAAACGGCGCATTTTTGAATTGAAAATTACATAAGTTTGCAATCGGAGAGGTTATTGCTGTGTAGAATTATAAAGACAAAGCTTTTGTTCATTCTTAGAATTTATTTTCTCTCCAACGGTTGATTTTCCAAAACCGATTTGGCGGTAAAATTCAAATTTTTGTTTAGTTTACCGTCTGCAATTATAAATATATTAAACCGAACAATAATTGAAAAGAATTTTACAGAAATTAAATACAAATAAGTTATAGAATTAAAAAATAGATATAATTTTACAGAAATAAATTCTAAAGAACAATAATTTTAAAAAGAAAATGTTTTTTACAGAAATCACTTAACATTAATCTCATTACATAATTTTTAACATTATATATACATACATATATTTTATATTATACATTTCACAAAGAATTTTTCTGTATGAACATTTAACTACCATAAAATGTTATTTTTTCGTTCCAAAATTCAAATGAAATTTCCGTTCGATAATATTTATTATAAATTTTCTTATATTCTGCAACTTATAAATTATATAACAATCTTTATAAATCTTTAAATTAAATTACATATTTTAAAAAGCAATTTTGATATTTAAATTGCTCAGAATCTGCCTTTGAGTGAAATTTATAATTTTCCCTCGGATCGACTTTTTATTTATTTGTATTTTATTTATAATTTGTTTTTAAAAGAAAAATCTGGAAAATTTTGTGGTGAGCGAAGGCCAATTCGAATATCACAGGTTTGTGGCTTTTCCTCAAAAATTTGGGGTTAAAACTGTATAGGTTTTACAAAATGGAAACTTTTAGGAATTTTACTTTTGAGGATTATTTGGAATCCGTTCCTCATTGGAAGGAAAAAACACCGGTGTTAAACTTTATTTAAGTATAAATTCTGCGTGAAAAGATTCGGATTCATAACGGCTCATTATAAATCGTCTGAACTCAGCAGTCGAAAACCCGATAAAAGATTTTCCCAATGTGTAAACGATCCTCTTCGTTCCCGTGGCATAAAAGTTAGTTTTTAACAAATGAAAAGGCCGAGTTAGAACAACGATATAAAGTTCGCCATAAAATCCAATAAATGGAAAAAAGAGCGGAAGGCAAAAAAAAGCACCTCCGGGTAATCTAAGATGACGATTAACCGGAAAAGCCATCAATTTCCTCCGGAAGCTTCAAAGAGACTGAAACTCTCCCGCGCGTGTCAAAAAAAGTGGTTTCCCCGGCAACGGGGTCCAGGGGCCGAGCCTGGAAAAGCGTCTTCCGCGAGGGAACCTAAAAAGAATTCCCGTGCCATCGTTTCACGCGCGGCAACGAACGTCTTCTTTCTTTTCCGGCGGACAGCCTCGGTGGAATTGTAAAAAAAAGCCGCCGACCGTGAGTGTTCGCATTTGCGGGGGCGTTTTCTAAGAATACGACTCGAGCTCGGAAGGCAACAGATTCGCCGTTGTGAGGAAACGTTTCTCTGCCATTTTCTTTTTTTTCTTTTTTTTTCCGGTCAAGCCGAATATTATTGGTTTTCTAATTCCAGAAATAAGCCTGTGGTTCGTACCGAAGAGCTTTCCAGTACCGTGAGGGTTTAGAAAGCTCTTCGGAAATGACGGTTACAATAGAGAGTCAGCACTTTGTGGAAGAAAATGGAGGATAAAGACTTTTCTCCGAATCCACACTTTGCCAGTAATGAATGAAGGTTTAATTTGCTTTTGGAGTCGCCTGCAGCGCTTTCCCTTCAATCACTCCATCGATTCCCGAAGTTGAATCGGAATCCTGAATGGGCTCTCTTTTCACCGGCGCCAAAATCGATTTTAGCGGTAACCCTTTTCTCCATAAGCGAAAAAAATCATTTGAGAGAGAAATGGTGGAAAGAGCGAGAGAAGGACAGAACGAGAGAGAGGGAAAGAGAGAGAGAGAGAGAGAGAGTGAAAGGGGGAGAGCAAGAGAGAGAGGATTGGATGAAAGAAGATAGATTGTCGGTTGAGTGGGCGGGGGTGAAGGGGAACGGATATATAATAACAAACCCGTGAAAGAGAGTTAGAAAAGCTGCGGGGATGTTGTTGTCATGACAATGAGGCAAGCGCTTTACTCAACCCTGAAACTCAACTCATCCCTCGAAGAGAAAGAGAGAGCAAGAACGATGGTGAGGCTCTCACGAGAGGGGGTGAAATTTAAATATTTTGTTTCAATTAATTCGGGGGTTTCATGATTCTCGAATTGGTCGAAACTGGAGGGGGCCTTCAGAGAGAAAGCGGGGGCTCACGGGTTATATTTTAATTTTTTTTTTTTTGCAAAAAGTTCCTTGAAGCTCGGCTAAGGGTATTGAATTACAAGGGCGGTGTTTTCTTTGATGTTCATATGGGTTACATCCCCCAACGATGCTCGCGCCAATATAATATTTTTAAACCTAAAATAAACTGAATTCACGTTTTGAATGGATTTTAATGAAGTTTTCAATGGAAAGGGGTTTTTGGAAAAGAAATTAAAAAATATTGACCGTAGTGAGGAATAAGTGTTTTAACTCTAAGAGGTCTACTTTTTGGAATCTTACTCCCCCGATTTTAAGTGTTTTACCCGGAAAGTGCAAAATTATGATGAAACCAAAAGCAGTAGAATTTTCGACGGAAGGAAAATAATAGCTAATTAGGGTAATGTAAAAGTAACAAGTCTGGAAAGGGTGAGCACAAGTCTTGTAATCAAACAATTAGTTAATTACACCATTGTAAAACTCGTAAAGTGGCAAAAGCTCCGCGATGTCAGAATTCGGTTTAGCCAAATGTGATTTCTTAAGATTACCACGAGAGAATGGCTTCCGGCAAATCCTCACCACTTTGAGGGAAAAGAAAGTTCTCACCATCCGCATCCCCGCCTCAACGCCGCGTTTAGAAAAATTTTCACGTGAGAGGAAAAGCCCGGTGTTGAGTTCTCAAAGGACGACGACAAAGGAAACGGGGATGAATGCGTTTGGAGATATCCGGTTTCGCGCACAAACTCAGGTTCGCAGGAAACTTTTGATGTCTGCAGGGGGACTCGACACAGCCCTTGCCTTGAAGCTCATCGATCCGTCGAAAGCTCCGTGCTATGACTTTGAGAAAGGGTTTTGTTTCTTTCGGTTCCTTTCTTCGGAGCGATGAAGATCCCTTTCCTCGACTCTCCGAACACTTAATCGAAAGCACCTAAACCTGTCTGTGCTTATTCGGACGTTGTGAAGATTATTCGGAGCGAATCACAGACGAATATCAGCGCCGCTATCGACCGCTTGCAAAACTAATGGATTTTCATCGTTACGAACTTTGAAACGGTCACTTTGATTACGGATTTTATTTTTTAATTGACGCGGATTTGAACGAATGCATTAACAATGTATTTAATATTAAGTAACATGAGCACCAGAAAGAGGAAGAGGATTTTATCTACTCCAAAACTTCTTATCCCATACGAAATTACACATTTTTCTCTCTTAAGATGGCGAATTAATCGATTTTTGTTTATGATTTTTGTAATAGTTAACGTTGACGGACTCGATATTTTGAGGTGTTATTTTTTCCACTCTGTCTACTCTTCCATCACACTTCATCCTCTGTTCATTCTTTATTTCAGTGGGTTTTGCGAATTTTCCGGTCAATCGAATTTTTCCCCATTTTTCTTGTGTTTGTGGTTTTGATCTCGTGTGGTTCCACTTTTTTAATAATTTCTTTTGAGGTCTGTTTGTGGTATTGATGAGATGAAGGTGCAAATGTTGTCTTCACTCTCGAATATTAAGATATGTGCAGATTTTCCTGCCTTTTCCCGTTGTGGCATTTATTAAATTTGTAGAACTTTTGTTCTTCCACATACATTTACATACAGGGTGTGATAGACGCATGTACAAAGGTTCTCTTATCTGTTATAAAGAAATTATGTGGCGATAGTCTCATGTAACTATTTATTCTTTTCTTTTTTTCCAACTTCAGTCGATGTGTCATTAAAAAATACAGAGCTTTTGTGTCAGGCTTTTATATCACCATTCAAAACATTATATTTTGAAGTGCAATAATTACTGTCAGAAAAGCTCTCGAAGCAGAAAGTCACTTTCCAACACATTCACATTTCCTAAAATGTAGTTTAGTATATTTCCCCAGCAGTGAACGTCAGGCCGTTGCTCCTTAAAAAAAAAAACCATAAAAATTCCAGACATTCGGATTCTGTTCTTCTGTTTCATCTCTTTCGATTGTTTATTAATCATAAATCCATGAGGTAGTTCTGCAAGAGATCACAGTTTTTAATCAAATCTCCAAGAAGAAACATCAAAGGTTTAATTTTCTCAATTATTTCGTGACGGAGACTTCGGCCGAAGACGTTCCTTTTTCACTAAGGTTCGCCGCAATAAAGTTGCCACCAATGCGAAACCCTGTTTATGGCATTTGTCCAAAATTGAAAGAGTAAATTTTTGCCGCTGTCGTCAGAGTTATTCGAAAGAAAGCGGCGGAGATATCGGTTTGTGATTCGTAGGCGCCTTTTAAAGAGAATTGAAAACATAAAATAAAAGATGAAAGGAAATGTACGTAGCAAAGCACAACAAGAGCAAAGCAAAAGCAAGGAGAGAACATTTGTGGCACAAAGCTAACTGCATCCGTCTCTCTCGCTCCGTTTGAAGTCTCACTCTGTCCCTTTGATGTACCGCCAGAGAGATAGCAATGACGGTACGGCTTTGATATCCGGGCCCAGGCTTCAGTTAGTTGTTACTTGGATTTGTTCACGGCAACACGCGGGTTCCGCTCCTTGAAAACAAAGCCGGGAACCGGGAAAATTCCGCGGGGAGGAGGACGCGAGTGTTGCGGAGTGATTCGGTGAGTCCTGCAGGCGCGGCAGCCCCGAGGCGGGACGCGACAGCGCGGCCCTGGGACCCGGCAGTCCCGCGGCCTTCCGGCGGGGCCCCACGCCCGGCCCATCACAAAGCACTCACATGAAAGAAGACGATTGTTTTCAGTTTGGAAACAGATAACAATGCCAAATGGATGTTTTATGGGTCTTTTGTGCGTGTGTTCGGTGCATGAGGCTCGCATTCTTTCGCCTCCCCCTGTCCCACCCCTCCCGAGGGTTTTCATCACTTCGGGCTGATTCGAGACTTCCGCGACACGGTCGGACTTCTGCTCGGTCGCTTCCCGGGGGAGAGGACGGGAGGGGAGGCACGAAGCGGGAGCGCTGTCCCAGTTTTGGCTCCATTCTGGGGAATTAATCGCGCTCCCCTTTGAGGGAGAGATCGAGGAACGCGTGCGCGATAGTTTTTGCTTCCATTGCTATCACCCTCGCAGCATCTGGATTACTCCGAAAGCGAATTTTTCATTTGGAGAGAAAAAGGGAAGACGTAAAAATAAAATGACTGGGGAGGAAAATAATTCCTCTGAAAGCTCGTCATTTCAATGAGCTTTTGCCAAATTATCTTTAGCTTTCGGTTAGGGGAAGAAAGCGTTATGTCAGCTGTTTTAATGCTTCGCTTGTTGAATTTTTGATTTAACTTTTTTTTCCAATTAAAAAATTCCTCTGAGAAGCTTTTCGGATCCCGTTCAGAGAAAACAGGAGGGGGGGGGAGGGGGAGGGATGTAAATTTCCTTTTTGAAAGGGAAAATCATTTGAAGTTCCCAACGTTTTAGATTTTAGATTTGTCGGGGGCTCACCCATGTTTCCCCTCATGTTTAAATTTATAATGGCGGTCTAATATTTGGAATTCATTTCCTGTTACCATTCGTTAGAAGAAGAGTATAATAATCATCATCGAAATGGGAAAATATCTATATGAACTACCCGGCGATACATCAAACGCTTAAAAACTCATAACTGATTCCATTGATTTCATTCATTATTGATTAAAGCGAATCGATTATTAATTGACTGGAATTACACTCGATTAAAGTAAACCCAGGGTTCGATAATGAAGAAGAAAAGGCAAGATTCCGACTCGAGTTCGGAAGACTGCATGACACTGCGGAATCTCCGCGAACGAAAAGGCAGAAATGTCATGTCGAAACTCCTCGCAGACGAAATAGACGCGGAAGCCAAAACGGACGGAGCCGTCGGCCTGAAAATCGATCTCGACGACAGATCGAAAAGCACTTGGACAAAGGCCCACATCCGCGAGCTCGACCTCGAAAGGGCGTTATACCGTTGGTACGAACGCTACAGAGACCAACGGAAGAAGGTGTCGCAGGCGGAGATCATTCTCTCGGTGGAAGAGCTCGCAAAGAAAGCCAAAAACCTGATTCACAGGCTGGGAGCCTCTCCTTCCCTCCTCAACATCATCACCAAATCATGGGTCACTCGTTGGCAGGAGAGGTACGGAGTACCAAAGCTCCCGGTGACCGCAGAGAAGAGAGGCGGGATCGAAAAGAAGACAAAATCGGAGGAAAGGACCACATATTTGGAACCGATTAAGCAAAGACTAAAGAAGCGAAGACTTAGAGGAGATAATGAGGAGGAAGTCCTTAAGGTTTCAGACGAACAAACACATGAAGAGCAGATGAACGGGTCAGTGGAATTCAGACAGGCGTTAACCATAGACACCGGTCAGCAGCAGAAGAATCTCCCGAAAGAATGCAGTCGTGGGTACGTGAGAAGCATCCTGGATGATTACGACGACGACCAAATATACTTCGCGTTTTGTTTCGAACTGAACTGGAAGTCTCTTCCGGACAAAACCGTTCACGTGGAGGAGGACCCAGTATGGCTGCTGATGGCTGCCAATAGATCAGGACGCCACAGAACTCGGATATTAGTCACCGGCAGGCACTGGAGGCCTCACTGCCTGAAACAAGTTAATATGCTCTCTCAGCCGGTGGTGTACGCCGGGGGAGGAAAGGGAACCCTCACCCCTGACTTGTTTTCCTGGTGGTATCGCCGAGAGTTCATGCCTGCAGCAGAGTCTTTCAATTCGGCTGCGGTGCTCATCGTGGAAGACAGATGGGTGAGTTCTAAAATGGAGGAATACTCCGGCGGAAAGGTCAGCCTTCTCACGGTGCTCCAGAGCGAAACGGAGGACTGGGATTTGATATTTTCGGAATTCAAGACCCGGTACACAACTCTGTTGCTGAGGAATTTCGCCAATATGTCGGAAACGACCACCGAAAATAACGTGGTCAGTTATTTGAGGGATTTCTCAATTAAAGATGCGTTTCCGTTGTTTCACAAATCTTGGCTGGGCATCCGGACGGACAGCTTTCATCGGTTGTTTAATCTCGAAGCGCTGGACACCAAAACGGAGTGCATGTCTGTATCGTTAATTGAAAACAGTGAGGGCTGTTTGGTGAATTTGTCGAAAGGGGATGAGACGAGCGTGAGGGATGATTGCAAATCGGTGGATTTGTCCCTGGGGAGGGAAGAGCGGAAAGTCACCGCTCGTTTGGTTTTGACGAAAAAGGAGGACATTCGTCCCGCGTACCTTCAGGAAGACAGAATGCTGCTGTTGGAGTTGCAGTGGTTGGCACACGACATAGGGTTGGAAGTAGCCGATGATGATTTGTCCTCATGGCTGCTGGATAAAAGCACCGGAAAAGCGGAAGTGGTGAAAAAGGAAGATGTTGAATGTGTGAGCGGGGAGTGTGACTCTGTGCCCAGTGCCAGCGAAGCTGTCGAACATCTCAACAAAGCCTTGTTATGGATGGAAACTCAGCCAATCGACAGCAACCTGTTGCTGATGGTTAGGGACATAATAGACATCGCTAAGCAGGCAGGTTCCATCGTTCGGGCATAGTGCCGAGTGGAAGTTACTCTTACGGAACTCATGCTAACAATTGGTGACTTTTTTGTTTCAGGCTAGTAAAATGGGTCTCGCGCCTCCCCACCCCGGAGCGGCGCTACCGTTCTTCTGCCACAATGGGGATCACTTGACCCAGCCCCCTCCTGCGCACATGGGAATCCCTCCGTATCAGTTGGACGCCAAAGGGGCCGGTACGATGGGTGAGTACTGGAGGGGACTCAGCCTGGGGGGTTTAAGCATTCGACCCCCGGCCTCCGGACCTCCTGGGAGCCCGGTGCCGCCCCACCCCGCCATATCTTCACAAGACTGGAAACGACTAGGACCTCTTTTGGCCGCATCAGGTTAGATTTTTCACTGAAAGATGCGGGAAAAGGTTTCTTTGATCCTTCTCACTTCGAATGGACACGGGGTTAATGTCAATCGAACTTTTCTCTAATTGGTATCAATGGTGGTTGCTTTCTTGAAATGCATGAGCGAATTGCTGAGAAGATACAGAAGGAGCATGATACGAAAAGAAAGCGACCACCCGGGCATTGCGGCGGTCATGCGGTGATGGGCTCTTCTCACAGGGTTACGGTTCTTTGCATGTTTTTTTGTCTACTGTTTTGTGTATTTTGTGCTGATTGAATTAAGGTAGGTAGGTGAATGCGAGAGCTGACTAAGAACAAGATAGATCAATTGGAGGTATTTGACCCGATAATTACCCCCGCTAGAAAAAAGAGTCGGGATAAACCGTTAAAAACACTTGCCACTTCGCCCGCATCGCTTGAAACCCCTCGAGAAAGCCTCCCCAAGAAGCCCAATTTGTCATCCAGCAATCATTCTCATTTTTCATGTTACTGACATATAAATAACGATTTCTTCCTGCCATAATTTAAGGTCAATTTGCCCAACAAAGCCAACAAATTAATTCTTCCACGGTCACCAACTCAGGACATCCCATCAAGTGACCAATAATTACGAGGAACCATAAATCACATTTAAGAAGATTTCTTTCAGTTTTTTAATTTATTAAGGTGCTGACTGATAGCCTCCCCCCTCCGCCCCTTCCTTCCTATCTTCCTTTAGGATCACCCTCGGAGTCTCTCTCTCTCGGGTCCTATTGTTCTTGTCCTTTTTGTATTTTTTTTTTTGTTTGCTGAAGAAGAAAACACAATAGGATGGGGGAGAGAAGGGTCGGAATGCACTTGTCAATTTGTATTTGCCGCTCAAAACAAGAATATCGATGATACAATGATGTGGAAATCATTACTGCGCGTTTCGTTTTTGTCTGCCCCTGTTCCCTTCTCATTGTCCGATTCACTGATTCAAATATTTAATAATAATCATTTGGAATGGTTGCGTAGGTTATGAGAGCAGGGAAAGAGGAATGGACCACTGATCATAGAGAGTTGTTTTGCGTCCCTATGACCACCGCTTCTTGGACCCTTTAAATGCTCACTCAGCAGTAGTTTTAGTACCTTCGTCTTTTTATTTGTTTTAATGAGGTTGCAAAGTTGCAGGGTCTTCAAGTTCTTCTTTATAGTTCGTTCGTTGTAACTTGTGTTACCGTGAATGACCGAAATTGGAGAATGTCGACTTTCACCGGTGAATGTCAACAGATACCAAATATTTCAGGAATACACCAACCAACAGTGCGAATGTTGGCAACACATATATTCAGTACTTGTCCCTCGGGCAGTGATGATCAACTGACAACTGCATTTCCCTGCGTTTGTAAAATAAATTAGAAAAATGTTTAGGATTTGAAATAGGGGAATTGTTTGAAGCTCATGAAAGCTGAAAATGGCCTTCCCAAAGAACAAAAGCGCCGATTTCGCAGAAGATTGCAGCTAAAACGGCTGAGAGCAACCTCTAATTACATAGAGATGCTGGTTAATTATCAAAGCCATTCAAAATAAGGGATGAGGTTGTCCATGCGTGAAATAGATCTTTCACCCCCTCATTTACACACCATTATGGACACTCGATGGTCTTTCCCGGATTTTCCGAAGACTCTGAAAGTGTAATTTCTTTCCTCCTCGGAAGGAAAGTATACACTCAATAAGCATAATTCTCGGAATTGATCACACCGAAGGAATGCTGGTTCAGCTGGGTGGGGATAACACGTCAGTAAATAAAAAATTACAGAGATAATCCCTTTTTAATGCGGAGTTGAATGAGACGGTAATTTTCACTCATGATAATTCGATTTGAGTCCTTCAACCCCTATTCAACCGCAGAAAAATGTATTTTCATATTAGGGGATGGAAGTGGAGTGGAGCAGGTGGCTTTCGTTCGAGGTAAATGAAGCATTTCTTTCATTCATTGGCTTTCGGGGTTGTACGGTGATGTCATTGATGGAGGGGCACCCACGGGAGAAAAACCTTCTTCCGATGCTTCTTTTTCCTCGAGGGTTGAAGGCTCGGCTACCCTCAAACCTCTCCTAATCGCGGAAGAACCGCATTAAGGACCCATTAACAACCACTTAGGATTTCATTTGGACAGCGGAAGGCAAACAAGACGCCGAGTTTCAACTATCGCGTTCGCTCTAATTAATGGATGGCAGCAATGAGGTGGGCGGGGTGTCCCGCCACGTGGCGGACACGGGGCATTGTCAAGGACTCGGCCTATCAGACCTCGAAGTTAAATGTCCTCCCTCGGCCTCGGACCCGCGTCCCTCCGGGGATTCACCACTGATCCGGGCCCCGGGAGGGGTTAGTCATTTGTGAGTTTAAGCCCTCGTGGCACAAGCGCGCACAACGCGGATTGGAGTGGTTTCGGATTTTTTAATTTCTTTGTCATTGAAAGGCGGCGTCCCCGCGTCCTCCCCCGCCCCCTCGCCGCCGTGTTTATGGGTTAAAAGGCTGGGGATTCAAACGTGGATTTCTTTTTACCGCAAACAAAAAAATGACTTCGGGCGGAATAAAAAAAAAAGCAGCTTGACGTCATCGCCCGTTGAAATTGTTTAAAGTACGTCGTCGTAGCTTTTCATTCCGACTGTTTGCTTAATGACCGGTTTGGTATGCTGACAAGAAGGTCGCGGTCTACGTGATGCCCACGTGAGGATCACAGGGATGCACTGCATCCCCGTTTCCTTCAGAGCTTGGGGCTTTCGGCGAGGGCTTTTCATCGCATCAACATGGCCGACCGCACTCCGATCCTTATCAGGCAGGAAACAGGAACGTGCAGGAACGTCGGTGTGTTTCGACCGAATGAAAGGAAAACCGTCCACGCCCTCAAGCCTTCTCACATAATTAAGCGTTTGATGTGTGCTTCATTTGTCTCACCTGGCAGACTGTCATCCGAAGTCATCCGTCTTTTTGCCCGGGCCGCCCCGATCCAATTCCCAGAGGTCCCGAAGGTTCTCCTGCCCCTATAAGAAGAGCGAAACCTTTAATTTAGGTAAATTGGACTTTTCTCGGACGCGAAGAAAGGTCGGGGTTGAAGTACGAGGGTGAAAAAGTGTTCCATGCATTATTTATGATTTAATTTCCTGAACGTTTCTACGGTTGCCGCCCTCGGATTTTATAAATTCACTTTTTTTCGCTCTCGTGAAATTTTCCTTCCCTTTTTACTCTTCTCTGAAACGTGTTACCTTTCCCGTTTTACAAATTAGGGAGTTTCATTCCTTTTTTTCATCAGCGAGTGCGTATGCGTGGAAATCGGCAGATGTCTTTTTAAATTGGTAAAGAGTTGAATGCGCACGCGCGGCGGGTTTTCGCGATTACTATTGCCCAGAATTGGTTCTCTCCGTGTGGATACACCCCCGTTTGAAAAAGATTTTTTCTTTTTTAAATCCTGCTAAAAACAAACAGAGGGAACGGGAACCGGGACATTGTCCCCATGAAACAGAGTAGCGCTTATATTGAAATAAAAGGCATTTCATCAAAATGAAGGAAAGGGGTAGTTTTCCTTTGATCTGCCGCTTGTCACGTGATCAGATAACGATCTAGACGTAGGGGATGATCGTCACCCCTTTTTTACAATTCCATTTCTCATTCTCTTTCCCGGGACTTATGCGGAATTTCCCTTCTTCTCCCTTTTTCTTCCTGATTTCAAATTCCATTCCCGTCAGCTCTAGGGTGGATGTCTTACCTGGGGGATGGCTTTCTCGAATAGTGTTCTTTTCCTGTTCGCATGGGGAACTAAACGTGAGGGCGGGGAGACATTCTCCTCGCAGATTGGTGCAATTAAATCCTAAACGAAGGGGACGCACACTACCCCAGCCCCGGTTTTTAAATTAGGATATCTTATTAACCCCTTTTGCCTGCAACCCTTACAATGAATATTTTTTAACAAAAGGGGTTGTAATCAATTTACTGTTTACTTTTCCACGAGTCGATATTGATATTTGTACATGCAGTCGAAACGGATAATATTGCGGTTAATGTCGATAATTCCTATCAATATTTGCTTTCAAAGTCAAGTGGGTCCCAAATTGTGGCCTCGCAAAGGGGACGCTCTGATTGTGTCTTGAAATTGAGAGAGAGAGAGAGTTATCGTTTCGCCCTCTCTCCCTAAGTTTTTGGGCGAGGCTCGCAGGTGTTTTTGCATCCTGACTTTTTAAATGTAATTATGATTGTTTTTTAGAAAATATTTTTTGATTCAGATGTTATTAATTTGAATTAATTTGGGTGACTTAGTTTTTCTGAGAATAAATTGCAATTTGAATTAATTGGAAATGCAGCGCTTAATGCTTTTACGTTTCTTATTATGTGTGTTGAACTGAAAGTCCTTTTGCACGATAATATCAGCACTAATTTATAAAATCAGCAGCGGTTCGAACAGCACTAGGGTGTGTCTTAAAATCTGGGCAAAGTTTAACGACATTTTAGACCTTTTTTATCCTCCTGAACAAATTTCCTAAAAAATTAGGTTAACTAGAATAGTAAAATCGAAAACGCTGGAAATCGGAATCCTCGCCGGCACTCGTAATCGCTAATTCAGCGAAGTAAACACGGCAGATGTGTTGATTAATCTCTACACCCGTTCTCCGACTTTCCTTCCTTTTTGTCGTCAGCGGTGTCCGACTTCACGGGGAGTTCTTAAGAATTTGCATTGTCGCATACTCATCACGTTTTCTTTCAGTGTATAATCACGTCTTTGAGTTTTCTCTGATGTCAGACTTTCGGTAGAGAATTGTTTGCCTTCTTAGAGATTATCAAATTCCTCTAATGCTTTCCTGTGATTATCACTGCTATCAAAAAGAGATCAATGCATGCTTTGCGAAATCGGGAAATTCTCAAAAAGTAGTTGTTGCATGCGATTGGAGTTCAAAATTATTTTATTTATTGACGCTTTTTGCTTTTTGTAGAATTTATTTTATTTGAGTGTTGCATTTGCTTTTTGCACTGTTTTAAAGCTTGTTTGCTATGAATATAATTGTATGTTCAGCAACCAGCCTTGTTTCAGAAAAAAAGGAAAACTAAAAGTTCAGTAAATTGGTCTCGGGGTCTGGCTGCTGAACATCTCCAAAATGATGAGTACAAAAGCACTAAATTGAATATTATTTGCCTTTCAGGATTGTCTAGGACACCCATGTATCCTTTTTCAGCAGGGAGTACGTATCCGTATCCCATGCTTAGTCCAGAAATGTCTCAGGTTCCAGCTTCATGGTGAGTACAAGAAAAACGCCTTATCGTTTCACATAGGCAATTTCAGCACTCCTTCCCAATGCGATCCTCTCTCTCTCTCTCTCCTCATTCTGTGCTATTTCCTACTTTTATTACACTCCTCTGAGAGGTGAGTGTAATTTAGGAATTGCTACGGGTTCTTTGTTTGTGAATCGCCCTCAAAGACGTGCGGTTAAATTAAATTTAGAAAACATAATTCTTTTGAGCGATTCTTTTTCCGGTTGTTAACAAATATACGGATCTTTTGGGGATATTCTACGTCAGTTAATGGCGTTGGGTGTGTGTTATTATTATCGATCAAAGATTTGAAGAAATTAATAATTTTCAATAAATTAAGGCACTCTATATAAAATATAATATATCGCAGTATACTCCCTTAATGCCTTCAGGGGTAATAAATGGTTCTGTTACGTATATATACTAATCTGGAACAGAAATTTAAAACTTTTCTGTTCAATGGGAAGTTGTAAAAATTTGTAGGAAATCAGTTTTGGTAAAGCTCTGATAAATACAGACTTTATACCGACATTGAGGAAGATTTCTGTGCCAATGAACTCTTAAACTGAGGTCGTCGAAATAAAAATTAAAACTCTGAAGTGAGTTAAAATCAGTTATAAACCCCCTTCCCCACCCCCTGTCTGCCCTTCTTGCATTAATGCCCAAAAGCTCTCTCGGGCTCTTGTCGCTAATGACTTAATTCCGTGTTATCACCGCATTAATTTTTATTTATCGGGATTTGAGTTTAATCGGGAAAGAAGATAATCGTCGCGGCCAGATCGGAAGAAGAATAAAAAAGGGGGTGAAGGGTGCGGGGGAGGAGCAGAATTAGGACTCATAGGAACTGGGTACGAATGGGGGTAATGACGCGAGCTCATTTCGGCGAAAAGAAAAGAAAGAAGAGGAAAAATGTTGAGGTCATTATCTCGCAAGATGAAATTAAAGCTTGCGGTTTTCCGTATCCCGGATTTTCCGATTCAGTTGGCCAAAAGGCTTTTCCTCTCGCTTCAGTGTTTCACTCGTAATTGTTTTTCAATCTTGTTGCATGCATCAGGGAGTTTTTCCTCTGACTTATCCCCTCCTCTCCCCTCCATTTCGTCTCTACTTTTTCTATCGCAAAACTTATTTGAATTTATTCCGTCTGAAAAATTTCCACTTTTCTTCGGATGGGATTTCAAATTATTTCATCTCCTCTTCCTCCCGCGGAGGAGAAGTAAAAAGGATAAAAAGGATTAACGAGGGGTGGATCGGATTTCCAGGAGTTTCCAGTGCTCCCTCGCGAGACCATCCCTTATTTTTATCCAACGGTTGGCCTTATCGGGCATAGGAATGCACCATCTTTTCCCTTTTATTGTGCCATTTCTTATTAAGTGGAATATCTATGTCTATGGTTGGTCAGAGTCAAAGGAGCAGAAGACTTTTGTGCTTTTTAATGGCTGATGAATTTGGCTGTTCACATAACTGTGCTGCCAACTGATATTCTCAGCAGATAATGAGGGGGTTGAATTGTGTCTCTTGGAATGTTTTCTGTACCGCTGTTGGTCTGTCTCTTACTTATTTCCTAAAAAATTCCGTAGAAAATAAATAAAATATGTAATTATAACATGAGTATAAAATAATTAAAAATATAATTAGCTTTAAAATGAATAAATAATTATGCTTTAATCTCAAAAAATGTATAATTCAATAGTTTATGGTTATTTATTCGTTATTATTCTGTCCTTCAGAGCTTTCTTATTTAATTTGTATTTCTTTCCTAAAAACTGAAAAAAACAAATTTTTCCCAAAACTGATGAGATGAAATCTTAAAAGATCATAAAAAAAGATGTGAAGATTAACGAACCACGAAAGATAACGGAAACGAATAGGAAAATGTTTTCTAAATCGAGTTAACCTTTTCCAATCCCTCTCCCCACCCCCTCCCTCCCCACCCCGTCCCTCTCTTAAAGGAAAATGAAATCAAGGAATTTATTTATTTTTTTATTTATTTCTTTTCCTGGTTTGTTCAATTTGTAAAAGTGTTTATAACAAATGAGATTACCGTTGCTTTTCTCCCTTATCGTCCCTCCCCCCTTTCCTCCCCTCCACCTCCTGTTTCTTCTGCCCTCGGCCGATTTTTTAATTGTGACGCGTTCTGTTTCAGGCACACTCCTGGGATGTACCCGATCTCAGCGGGTGCGGGGTTTCGGAGCCCCTACCCCACATCCTTACCTATTAGTAGTACAACGTTACCTAGCGACTTTTATAGATTTTCACCGACGAGTCTTCTGCCCGGACATCCCGGCCTTAGTCCGCACGGCCATCATTCACTGTCATCGCACCCAGCCATCGTCACCCCCGGACCCAAACAGGAATTAGGACATCATACGCAGTCGGACCACAACCATCGGTGAGTCGAAATCCCTTCCCTCCCCCGAAGGGGACTTAATAAATGCGCCCACCCTTTTATTCCCTTCCCCCCCCCCGTCCCTGCGTTGTGTGTGTTTTGTCGCGGGCACGCGAAGAAAGAATTAACTGCATCCGTTCACAGTCCTCTTCCCACCCCCACTTCTGTGTTTCACTTAACTATTACTATGGTTTAATTAAAGAGACCGGGGGAGATGGAAAAAATATTCTTTCCTGTGAAATACTTATCAGCATAATTTTTATTTATGGAGTTCGAATTTTAAAATTTAATTTTGTAAAAAAGGTTCGCGAAAAGGTTAAGGGTAAGAATTTGAATGACCGTTTGTAGGGTTTCTTTAGAATAATTAGCGATTTATCTCCGCTAAAATTTATGTCCTAATAGCATTTTGAGGTTTTTTTCAAAATTGCATTCCCTTCCTAATAATTAGGAAACGGGAAATTCGTGGAATTTACAATAATCGCCCCAAAATGATGAGAATAAAAATAAATCTGCGTTTCAGTCAGAAACACCCCAATGACTTTGAAAATATAAGAAAAGGCGGGAAATTATTACTTCTGCAGAATTCCACCCCAAATTCGAACGTGGACTTAGTTCATTCCGCACTCGATAGGGGCAGCACCGTGTGGTGACTCGCAAACAGCGAAGGGGATGAAAAGGGGATGAAACAGTTCTTGAGCCGTCTCACTTCGCCCAAAGGTGGCGACTCCTTTGCAGAGGAGCTGCTTTATCGATTCCCTCTCCGAATCGATGGGGATGACTCGATTAGTCGAATCATCCACTGAAAGACCGGCGAAACATCCCCCCACAGCACCGATCCGCAGTGGAGAAATCCTGCGGGGATTTTATACGGGTCCGAATGCGGACGTACCTGCGGAAAGGCGAAGGGTTTCCCGGAGGGCCTTCGGGAGCGGGAGAGGGGGTGGCGCCCAACCTGAGCTTATCGGAGTCGCAGACATTTCGCCCGAGCAGAAGGGAAGGGGAGATTTTTCCTCGGGAACGATTTTGATTTATTTTCTCGTCGTCATTCTGATAAGTTCATCATGAGTTTTTAGTGTAGTTTTTCTACCCCCGCGAGTGCTTACCTCTTCCGAGGGTGGTGAAGGGGTGAATTCCGCGGGACGAGGGAAACGAAAGAAAATGTATGAGTAATGATGACTCATTTCTTTGTTAGTATAGACACGTTTTTATTTTTATTTACGAACATTCTATTTTTATAGAAAAAACGCGACCGGGAAATAAGTTTTTTTTTTTAATTTAGTAAAACACAAATAATAATAACGATGATAATATTTATTATGTAAATTTATGAGCGCTGGTTTTGAACCGGTTGTTCGGGTTTTTCGGGATTAAAAATTTCATTCGTTTTCACATTTCAAAAATAAATGTACGAGAATATTTGCGGGAGTCGTGAAATAAGTGGGATTCATTACTGAAATCGGCGGAGATTTTGCGCTTAGAAAATTCGTCCGGGAAAATGTCGGAATTTTTCTTTTTTTGATTTTTTTTTTCTGACTTGTGATTTGAAAAGTATTTTTTTAAGTGAGGGAAAATGAAAAAGCACAACGGGATTTGTGGAAACCTGGATTTTCGTCTTTGTGCGTGTTCGTTCGCTCCCTTTTTTTAATTTCATTTTGAAAAAAAAAAAAGGAAAATTTATTTATCCTGGATAATTGGAGTTTCTTCGTTTTCCGTAAAATGACAAAGGAAACGGCATCGCTTTCACAGGTTAATCATGGGCGGCATATTTCTTTTCGGGCCCCGTTTCGGGGGTTGAAATTTATTAGTAATATTTTAGTGGCTACCTGTGGATTTTTTTTTTTTCGGGGTTTATTTTTATTTGACGAAATTTTCATTCGTCTTTGTCTAAAACTGTTTTCCCATGCCACGTCCGATGTGGAATACTAATTCTCGTGAAAGGATCTTTAATTAGGTTTTTTATGCTTCGGCCGGGGGCGAAAAGGAAGTGGTGGAAAATTTTTTTCTTCTTTCCAGCGTCCGGGAATTTCGATTGCGGATCCCGGGTTTACAAATAATAAAGACACACACACGGATTTTCGAATATTTCAGTGGAAATGGAAAAGTGCAGAGGAAATTGAAACGATTGCATTTAGGCGAATTTATCCTTTTTGATTTGACTCATTCGGAGACTTCTTAAGGAAATGTGCTTCTTTTTTTCGGGGGTCATTAATAACGGGGAATTAAAGTTAACAGCCTAAAGTGCCAAAAATTAGTTTTCTATTTCCGACACAACAGTTTTCGTTGTATTTAATAAACCATTCGGGTGTAATTAATTATTCAGCCTTATGGTTGAGTCGGTTTGTAGATTATAAAAGTTTTTAAGCTTTCCCCAGTCACAGTGACTCACCCTCTCGTGTTTTATATAACTGTGTTAGTGTTCTTTTACCGAAAGGGCATTTCCGCTGTTGCACTTTCCGAATATTTATTCCTAAAATAACCAAATGATGCAACACCTGTTGATGTTTTGCTGAGGAGCAATTCTTTGCAGCTGTTTAATTTTCCCCACCTCGGTTAAGTTGTAGTAAAATTTGCTGAGATAAATTGCTGATATTTTAACTGAGAAATTAAAGTGAGAATTGAAGTTAACACGGATTTAAGTGATGATAAGTTCGAAGAGGAA
Source organism: Brueelia nebulosa (assembly GCA_028293925.1). Classification (NCBI taxonomy): domain Eukaryota; kingdom Metazoa; phylum Arthropoda; class Insecta; order Psocodea; family Philopteridae; genus Brueelia; species Brueelia nebulosa. Next base: position 544,855 of record JAQIBA010000056.1, on the reverse strand, counting down.
AAGGAAATAAACGAAGAAGAGTAAAAAAGTAAACCGAAGAAGAAAGGTGGATGCTTTAAGTGAATGAAAGATAAATAGAAGTGCAGAAAAATAAAATTCACAGTTAAGCATTGAAAGAAGCAAAGCTTCTCCGTCACATAATGGGAATAAAACACTAAAAGAAAGATTTTTATTGCAAAATGATCAGTGAGTGAAAAATTGCATCTCTGAGATTAATTTCGGATGCTGTGAAGACGAGTCTTTAAAACCTTAGCGGAAAAGTGAGTTAATGAAAGGAAAATCCGGAATATGGCAGCAGAATGAAAATAGAGAAATTCATTCAGTTTGTAATTATACTGAGGGGATTTTACATTTTTAAATTAAATTTCAGTCCCCCTAATATACCCCTGAGAAAGAAAGTGAGAATGCTGAACTGCTAATTCATGTAAGAATATTGATAAAAAGGATGAATAAATGAATGAGTCAACAATTTTCGAATTTTAATTTGTGAAATTGTAGTTTAGTTCGCCCACCGTTGTTGAGTGGAATTTAGGGATTTCAGGGAAGTGATCGTTTTGAGGAAAATGGAATAAAGGGATACGGCCCTGGGAAATACGTTTTCCCGGTTTTCATTCTTTTGTTGTCGGGGACGTGGAATGGGGAAACTGTCGCTGCGTCGTGGAAACTCTTTCAAACAGAGTAAACAAGTCTCTTTTCTTTCCAGAGCGCTAGTTCTTGGTCAATAACTCAAAAACGTTTTTAATTTTTTTTATTTTCCCCCCCGCGCGCTCTCCCTCCCCGTCACGTGGAAAAAAAAAGAGAGAAAATAATGGCGGAAGTGTCAGTTGAAAAACTTTAAAGCTATGGAACAATGGTGCCAATCTCCTCTGAATTTAGTGAAGAAAAGCAAGCCAGTCGCGATCGTGGCTCCCTCCTCGAAAGTCTCCGAAGCCAAATCAGAAGATGACTCCGACGAGAAGGCGGAGGCTCGGGATGAAAATGAGGAGAATCCGACATTTCACAAGTCCAGCAACAGCGCCAAATATTACATAGACAGACTGCTGGAGAAAGATGACAATAATGACCGCACTACTTCTACAGGGTGTTCAAATAATTTATACTCAATGATTTCGGATCTGTCCTCGACGGAGCAGCAAGTCCTCGCCGCGATATACATGAGGGACCTCATGACCAACCTCCAGAACCCCTACCTCAGGTTCGCCCCCTACGGGCCCTACCCCTCCCCGTTCCTGGGAGCGTACGAGAATTACAAAAGGTTTTTCGCGGAGGCCTCCGAGCCCGCGGAGAAGGACGATGACAAGTCGAAAACTCCGAAGGACGATCCATATCCGTTTCTCAGGGAAAGGCTGAACGCGCGTCCCGTGTTCCCGGAGGAGGAGAAGGGAGAGGAGGAAGTCGACGGGGACGAGGAGAAAGACAAACCGGACTACGAAAAGGGAATCGATTTCGGGTTGTTTAAGACGAGTGCCAAAAGTGATAAAGATTCGAAGGGACAGGAAATGGAGGAACCTTTGAACCTGAGAGTGAACCTGGAGGAGCCGCTTGACTTCAGCAAAAAGTCAACCAGTTTCGCGGCGGATTCGAATCCCTCGAGGTCTCTCACTTTAAACTTAAGAACCCCCGAGCTGGAGAGTTTGTCGAAACCTTTGGTTCTGTCCATTCCGAACCTGCAGGAGAGATCTTCGAAGCAAAGGAAAAGGGAAAGATTAACCAAAAATAAACGGTAATTAAATTTAATGTCCCGGCGGACTAAGACGGTCCCCGGTGACCACAAATGTACAGTTAAGAGATAATTTTTTTTAGACGCGTCCGCCATTTTCAGTTTTAGAGGGTAAAAATTAGAAAATAAAATTCGCAATGTAAAAAAGAAATATTTTCTTTGTTGAAAGTGAACAAAGAGATATTTATTTGCTGTTGCATGCTTTTCTCCCGCTCTCTTCTCCGTTCGAATCCGTTCGCCTCCCCCTCTCTCTTCCTCCCCCCTTCTCCCCGTTCTTCCCCTCCTCCACTCCCGAAAGTCCTCGCCTCCGCTCTCTTTTCATCTTTTCAAAGAAGGAGAAAATATTTCCTTTTATCGTTAACCTCTTTGTGAAAATTTCCATTGCAATATCGATCGGCCGTTTCGATTCCCCACACCCCCTCCCGCCCCTACACCGGTCTCCTTTATTTAATTGTTGTTCTCCCCCTTTTCAGGTCTAGTTCTTTAGATCATAAGAATTCGAGTTCGTCTCATCACGGCTCGCAGGATTCCAAAACTCAGGATTCCGGCTCGCAAAACGACAAGAAGAAGCCTCACATCAAAAAACCCCTAAACGCTTTTATGCTTTACATGAAGGAAATGAGGGCGAAGGTGGTCGCCGAGTGCACCCTCAAAGAAAGTGCTGCTATCAATCAAATTTTAGGTAGACGGGTAAGTGAGATTTATTTCTTTCCGGGGAGGACAGGAGAGACATCTTTGGCTGCACACCGGAAAGGATTACCGGGGAAGGAAGATGGCTCCTGTTTTGAATCCGCTGCGGGGCTTCAATTACCCTCTCAAGGTTGGAGGTTCTGCTGGGGTTAAATTTGTAAATCCCGTCAGTAATCGAAAGCTTCACTTTTTCCAGTTTCAGTTAACTTTTTTTTTTCATTCAGTACACTTTCATAAGTCAAACAGTTTATCTGAGGCTCCTTTTAATCGTGAATTCATTTTTAGTGACCTTTATTTTAATGAAAGAGTCTTTATTTTTCACCCCACTCCTTTTCTCTCCCTATCTTCGAGGGGGGGTTTTCCGTTCTTTTTTCATTCGTCGTCGGGGAAACGCAGCCAAAGATGTCGAAAGATGATTTATAAAAGGTTATCTGTGATAAAGAACGGAAATGCTTTTCTAAAAGTCGGAGTTGAGTCCGTTTGTTCAGGCGAAACGTGGCGAGGGATGAAAGCGGTGGAACGTAAACGAGGACGATTATCTCCGGTGGGTCGGGGGCACTTATCACTCTGTTGGTTGAACATAGTAATGTGTTTGTGTAGTGGCATAGCCTGACGAGAGACGAACAAGCCAAATATTATGAAAAAGCCAGGCATGAGCGCCAGCTCCACATGCAGCTCTACCCAGGTTGGAGCGCTAGGGATAACTACGGATATGGAACTAAGAAAAAGAAGCGAAAAAAAGAGCGAACGCCCGAAATCACGTCTTTAGGAGGTAGACAGTCAACAGGCTCTCAGTTCGGGGAAAAATGGACGAAAGAGAGATACCATTGACCGCAAAAAAGCAGCGGGCGCCTCTCCCCCGGTGGTGCCCACGGGGGGGGAGGTTCTCTCATTTTTTGTTCCTTTTATACCCGTAGTGCTAGTAATACGGCGGGAAAAATTTCGGTGGTCCGAATTGGGTTAATTTTCTACCGGAATTTTTCCCCTTTCGGATTTTTGTATTCCTTTGCTTTTTTGGTTTTTTTTTTATACTCGATCCATTTCACCTTCTTCCCCCCTTCCTCCGAATTTTTTTTTTTTCGTGCATACACTGATCATTTTGTATATGATTTTGAAACCGATAGACAGCAGAATGGGTATTTTTCGTTTCGGTTTTGTTTTCCGTTCACTTATTATTTTTTTTTTTTTCATTTTTGTTCTTTTTTATTTTTTGTTTTTATATATTTTTTTTTGTTTTAGACTCAGGGGTGGGCATGACGAGACGAAAAGAGTAAATTTTGTGAATTCACTATTTTTTGTAACTAACCAAATCCTAACACGAGTCCGAGGTGGTTTCAGTTTGTGTTGTCCACTATACAGCATGTTTTTATTTATTTATTTATTTTGTATTTTTATTTTTTTATATATATTTATTTCACGAGCAAATTGTCTGCGAGCTGTTCGTTACGTGTGTTTTCTCTCTTATTTGTTTTTGTTTTTTTACACGTGCCGTAATGAGGGGCGGTTTTTGGGATCCCTCCGCACTAAGAGTGAATCGCAGAACAGTCTTCAGCATTGCTTAGAGAGAGCTCTTCCGAAATTATGTCAGCTGTTGGGGCACCTCATTGCGCACGCCCCTGGAAACTCATTAACGGCACTGTTTCTCCCCGTTTTTGGTTATTTTATGTTTTCTCACCCCCCAGTTCTGCGATTTCTCGCTCCCCTAGACTGTATTTTTATGTTCTGTTGAAGCTGTATTTCTAGCACATTTTTATACGAGTATCGAAGGTAACAAAATTCGGCAAACCTTTTGTTTTTGTTTTTTCATCCTTTTTATTTTTTTGTTTTTTTAACATTTTATTTTGTTTGTTTGTTTGGGTTAGTGGCATGCCCTTGGTCGCGAAGAACAGGCAAAATATTACGAGCTGGCCCGTAGGGAGCGGCAGCTGCACATGCAGCTCTATCCTGATTGGTCGTCTCGGGCCAATTCCTCCCGCGGCAAGAAGAGGAAGCGGAAACAGGAAGCTAACGATGGAGGTAAATCGGCCTCCTTGTATTTCATTGGGACAGTTTTCTTTTCTTTTTTGGTTACACTCGGTTGCGGGGCCAACCCACCCCTTTCTCTCGCCTCCTCTCTCCTCTTGTGTCACTCACTATCTCCCTTAACTAACTCACGTGGATTTTGGGTTCGCCCGAGGTTTCCAGCTCCGAAACGAGCTCAAAATCCATTCAGACTCACTTAATGGTGCATGCGGGATGTAATGCTTTGAATAACCACCACATAACAACCATTTCACCCCCCCCGATCTTGCCTAATATCCCGCCCCTGATGTGTAACTTCTGTATTTTTTTTTTTTTATTCTGGTATCGAACGAACGTTCGGTGTTCATATTTATTTCACACCGGTGAATTTCGGTTTTTAACCTATTCTGCTATTTGTTTATTTATTTTATAAATTTATTTAAACAAAATTATCAGTGTCTATTCTCTTCTTTTGATTTCGTTCGTCTGTTAAGCAGTCTTTTTTTTTTTAATTTGTTTTTTTTTTCTTTCTCTTCGAACCTTTTCTTTTACCGACATTTTTCTCCCGATTTTTTTTTTCAATTTTTCTTTTGCATGTCATTCATGGTGACGGTGGTAGATAAAGGGGAAATGTGCATGAAGCGGAAGGATTCGGTAGTGGCGACAAACTGCAGGAGCTAAAATGGTTGAAAGACCTCTCGACATGGGGAGTTTAAGTCAGCGGACTTAAAAAGCAAACCGGAGGAGTGCAAAGGTTCTCTTTCGTTTTTGGTCATCCTTATGTTCGTGAATGAAATTTGGCATTTCAGCGATATTTATTCAGTTTTGGAGGATGAAAATTTTCCTAACCTTTCTGGCGACGCCTTCGGATCCAATGACGCAGCTGTCATGGCGTCCGAAGGCGTCACTGTCAAACTCCCACATTCCCTAAATACTTGAAATAATTATTTGGGCAGTTTACGAGTACGAGGTCCTTCACATCTGGAAGTGGATGAGTATTTTGTTACAGCAGAAGATTTTCAATAGCATTTTATCACCGCCTTCAAATGTACGAAAAAAAAATCCTCAAGAAAAGTCACAGAAATTTCCCGCACTCCGACTGTACCAGATAAATAACCAGTTATTCACATAAATATCCGAGTGCTGTTTGAAATAATACAGTTGTCGCCATTGCTGTAGTTCTTTAGAGAATTTGAATTTATTTCTGGTAATTTTACACTCGGTCGAACTTCCGTTTTTATTTTTTTTATTTTGAAATATTTCGAAAATCAAACTATATAAAATAAACTTGAGAAATTAAGACTGCTTTTTATTTTTTTCATTCTCTATTCAGTCGGGGAGAAACGTTAAAAATTACGTCTGAAACTCTTCCTCAAATCACGTGCAGATGTTAAAATTTTAATCAGTGTATTTTGAAGGATTGAAAAGTTTTTCCTTTACTCAGACTTTTCTTAAAAATGTCACCCTCGAACAAAAGCTAAAAATGTAAAAGGGTTGGAAGATTACACCGAAATAAATTCAAATGCATGTTTGATCTTTTTTTGATTGTCAGATCAAAGTTTCAGTCGGGAAACTATGTCAGTGTAAAATCTCTTGAAAAAAAAAGGGGTAAATGCGATTACACTGGAAGACACAAAAAAAGCTCAAATAAATATGCTTTTGCATGAATTTTAGATAAATTCAAACCCTGCTTCATATCGGCTGTTGATAAAGCTTCAGCGATACGAAGCAGGAACTGATGTGTTTTCCCTCTTCCAATACGACCATCTAATCGTTACTTGATGACATTTTTCAGGGAACAATATGAAAAAGTGCCGCGCACGATATGGTCTCGATCAGCAAAGCCAATGGTGCAAACCGTGCAGGTAAGCCTTTTGCGTAGGTTTAGTCTGGAGTGTTTGCTTGTTAATATGATTAGTTTTCATTGATTAGACTGGGGGAGGGGGGAGGGTTGGAAAGCTGCCGGGGGGGGGGGGTTTTCTCAGAATTTTGCTCTGTGCTGTCTTCCTCGTGTGACTAAAACCGGGAAGGAAAAATTCAATTTGCTGTGGGTGGGGATTGTTCATTCGATTAATCGTTAACCAGTTTCGGCAAAAGTCCGCATCTGACAATGTTTAACACGCTGTCGTCATCAACATGATTGTCTGGCTCTGCTGCTGAGGATTTACCCCCCATCGCATGCTCCAATCTTTAAACAAATTCATCCCGAAATTCGTCATATCCTTATATAAACACGCACTGACCTCATATATGAAAAGCGTAACGTTATAATTTATACATTATCTTCCCGATATCTCCGTTTTTATCAGTGCCACTTATACATTGAGTATAGATAATGAGAGGGCTGTCGGAGAGAAAGGTGCCAATGCCTTACCGACAGTTCAGCCCGTCCTGCCGAGCATTCATTCAGAGTATTTAACACTTTAACTCACCGGATGAACTTTAATGAGACAATCCCTACGAAATAGTGTCAGCAGAAGACTAATACCTGAGAAGATCTAACATTTCGTGGCATGCTTGCGGGGCGAAACACGAGGCGAAAGCCTGTGAAAGAAAAAAAAAGATGGAAAAATTGTGAGATGTTTGTGTATTATTTCATCTAATACTTATTCGGCCATGGGTTTTTTAAAATTCAAAAAAAGCAAAAAAAATCTCACTAAAACTTTGGCCCCCCCGAAAAAGAAATTTTTTCTTTTTTTTCGAATTTGATAAGCTTGGTGTTTAATGTTATAAATGTGAATTTTTTTTTTATAATTTGTCATCGTGAAAAAAAAAATCTTATCGTGGATCGTTAGAAAATGTGTCGTTTTGGCCCACAAAAATATTTTGGATTTTTTGTGAGACATTTTTTTGCTAATTTTTTCTTTGTCATTTTAGTTTTTTTTTTTTTCCTTTTATTTGATTTTATAAAACTAACCATGGCTTGAATTGGGCTCAAACTACAACAGTCAGTTTTTCTTTTATTTTTTTATTTATTCTATATATATATATTTTGTTTTGTTTTTGAATTTTTTTAGAGACACATTTTCTAATGTCCTCAATCGAAATTTTCTCCGTTTGATTGTTGCTGTTGTTGAAGATTTGCCTTTTGGTGAAGGGTTTTCTGGGTTTATGGAGTGGTAGTTATCGATGCAAAGGGTAGTTGGGTTCCGGCTTTCTATTTTCTTTGAATTTTTGAATGCTTATTTATGGTTTAACCCTTTTTTTATATTTAACTTCTGACTTATTGAAAGCTGAAATTATTGTCGTTTCTGTTCTTTTTCCTCTGTTCTTCTGTTTATTTATTTGTTTAAATTTATTAATTATGTTTTTCTATTTGAGGCGTAGTTTTTTTTTTATTTCTTTTCCCATTTTTGATACATTTATGGATTTAAAATACTGTATAACTTATTTTTCCAGTGCAATCTGGAAAACTTTTTTAAAAATTCTCTGTCGGAATGAACCCGTGAGTTATTGCGTTTGTTCAGAACTGCTCATTAAATCTGTAAGAACGACTTAGCAAAGTTTGGGGTAGCAAATTCGTACTTGTCAACAACAGCAAAAACCAAATGTGCCGAAATGAAGCATATTTTAATTTTGTTTTGGGACTAAAGTCCTGGAAAAATATTAAGATAACTGAGAAAAAAAGACAAATTTGATGTCAACACGGGAAAGCTAAAAAGTTGAGTCAAATTTGGTGTATGTGATGATTATACTTATATGAAAAAGTAAGGGAGAAAAATTTTGACTGTTGTATTTTGGGCAGCCCGGATACAGTGAGCGGGTCAGGAACGGCCATGACCCCCAGCGGGGCCCTGCACGGCATGGGCACTGTCCTTCACGGTGCTGCCACCAACTCCGGGGCCCTCGGGGTCGCATCCCCTCAAGAGCCGACATACGTAAACCTCTAGTCAACGTTCCCCCGTTATCTTTTTGACCAGCCGTCTCTATGGTTGTCCAAACCAAATGTTTGTCTAGCTACCGGCTAACTTTGTGAGTTTTCTCTCTGTCTCTCTAAATGTCCATGTGTTAAAAAATTTTGGATTCGGAACCCTTTTGTGTGTGTACCCCTCCCTGAAGTTTTTATTTTTTGTGTTTTTGAATGAATTTTTTTTCCGTTCGTTTTGCCTTGATGTTTGTTTGGTTTGGTTTTTATTTTTTTTTTCTTTAGAGAAGAGCAGACGCAAGAATAACATTGAAGGCGCGTTCGCCAACTTCCAGGGAAGATGCTCTTCCCGAATATGGGCACTGTTTGCGAACGCGCCTGCGAATCCCGAAGGATGAATCACTAAGGAGTAGAGTTGCAGTAGACTTTTCAGGCTTTTTGATTCATCCTCATATTGTGTTACACAAAGATTTCCGTGCCTGGGAGTTTTCTCTTAAGTTTTATTTTGTTGGCTCACTTGCTTGGAGAAAATTACCTTTTGTTTTCTCATTTATTAATTACCTTTAACACGATTTTCTTGCATGTGTTTTTTTAGCATCCCTTTGCTTTGTTCAGCACAAACTCAGTTTATTCTTTTCCGTCGTTATGATGATTGATGTTTTCTGAAAATAACGAAAAGTTGCATTAATGATATTGTGTGGATGTCTTAAAATTATCTCCAAGGCATCCTCCAGACGGAGACATAATAAACTTAGCAAAGTCTGCTTAACAAAGCTGGATGATTTTGTTTTATTGTTTTATTTAATTATGATATAATGTAGCGTTCTGCGTTGAAAGTGGCCGCATTTTGGGACTCTGATTGATTATATTCTGTATTTTTCAGGCGTAAAAAGAAGTGCATCCGATATTTAGAAAGCGGAGAGGAAAGAGATGGCAACCAGTCAGAGGATAACCTCGGAAGTTGCGGAAGCGTCGGCGAGGCGAAAACTCCTCCGGACGACGACGATGGAGCCGAAAGTCTTCCTCACTCACTCTCTTCTCCCGGTGGCCTCAGCGGGCTGTCATCCCTCACATCGCCCAGCATGATCCTCCCCTCGCCCTCGACGTCGCTGGCATCGCCCTCAGTCAGCCTGGCCTCCCCGTGCATGTCCCTGCAGTCGCCCCTCACGCCGCCCACCTTCGACATGAAGCCCATAATGCCCATCGTCCTGCCGCCCCTCAACAGGAACCCGGTGGGGACGAACCCTCACGACGTGAACAACCCTCTCAGCGTGAATCAGCTCACGGGGAAGTGCATTAAAAGCGAACCTAAGGAACAGTCGAGACCTATAAGCGTCACGTAACGAACGGGGTTCGGACTTAAATGCGTTTAAGCCGAGTTCACTTATTTCTTTACCTTTTTTCTTTTCTTTTTCACCGAGAAGTGAGTTACGTCAATGGATATCACTTGCAGTTTTTATTTTATTATAAATAAGCTCAATTACTTAATTTTTATGCTGTGATCAAGTATTGCCACGTACAAACGGAATTTTGAAAACTTTGTTGGGTTTTAAAGTTTTATGTTTTCAATAGCATACAAGGAAACTTGTAATTTTCATTGTCTTTTAAAATTTTACCTTAAAACGAAACAGACTTATAAAGAGCTGGCAAAATTTGAATTTTTGATTGCGTCCTAACAACAATTGGAAAAGGAAAACAACGAGCATAACTGATAACTGAAAGAAATACATCAGCAGTAAAATAAAAATAACTTTACTGGAAATCGAAAATGAATTAATAAAATGGAAACGAGAAAAACAAATATATAATTCCACATTATGGGATTTTTGTGATTAAATACTATTTAAGAAGAATATAGACTTGAAACAATTATCGAATGCCATAAAAATATAATTGCAAAACTTCCAGTGATTATTCCAGTTTTCCAATACAGAAAAGTAAACTCAAGTGATGGGTTATAAAAATTAAAAAAACTTGAGCCCATATCAATAAATAATAAATTCTAAATTTAATATCACAATAACAAGAAGAAAAGGACGAACAATAACAACGTAATTTAAATTATTTTAAATAAAAAACTTACACTTTTATTCAATAAAAAGATCCGTTAAGGATTTTTAGAGTTTTATAAATTCAAAAGTTGGCAGCTCTTACACCCAAGGAATCAAAAATGGCGGACATATTTTTGTTTAGAAACGTTAGACAAAAGGGGAAAACTTGCTTTCGACACCACCGACACCGTAATTTTTATTGTCGATTCAGTTAAACTGCATCATCATTTAGACCAGCTAGCCTTAGCTTTTTAATTATTCTTTAATAACTTTCATTGTAGAGTTTTATTTTGTGTTGTGTTCAAATTTGTAAGTTTTTTTGGATTTCAAACATAACTGGTACTTAAGATTTTTTTTGTGGAATGTCACAACCGTTAGATTTCGATTTAAAAAGAAAATTTGGACACAGCACTTGATTTTGTCATTATGGCTGCTTGATTCACTTCCATTTGTTTTTTTTTTTTGTGTTGTCATTTATTTATTTAAAAAGTGCAAAAGGTGAGCAAATTAACTTCCAATTCAAAAGAAATTTCAGTAACATGTGATTTATATTATTTAAAAAAAAAAAGAAAATTAAAAGACATTGGACAATTTTTTTATTATTGTGAAGACTGCTTTTGAAGGTAATAATTATTTATAAAACTAGATAGTATATGCGCGTATATGAGGAGTAAAAAAAAAAAATAGCAAGTACAATAAATAGTGAAATGAGCAAATTCCAAAAATATTTATTTAAAAAAAAAAACAGGACAATTTTTTACAAGAGATATAATTCGAAGAGAAAGGAAAGTGATTGAATAAATTGTTTTTTAAATGTTAAATGTTTATATAAGAGATAAAAGAATTTAAAAGAAAAAAATTTGTGAACAGGATAAGGTATCTTTTAAAAAAAGAGTCTCTGTAATTTAAAGATTTTCTCATTGTTGCTTAATTTTGAAAAATTTTGTTTTTTAGAGGTGCTCCCCCCATTTATAATTGTTTTTTAATATGAATCTTTCAACTTGCAGAGATTCTTGAATGAAAGTGAATCATTGTGGTTGAATCCTGATTTTTATTACCTTTGAGTTCTTCTTGATTTTCAATGGCAGTAAGAAAATCGTTTTGTTATGTGAAAGTTTGCACATGTTGAAGGGGTTTTCTCAAACATCATTTTCTCAAGCTTTCAAAGACATAATTCAAATGATAAGAGGCAGCACTGAGAGATTTGATTATCAGTTTTAACAACAAAAGGGGCTGTTTTTTCTGTTGAATTTTTTAAAAAAATTGCTTTCACTGAAACGTTTATAAAAAATTAATGTTGAATAACGAATAATCATAATTCATTTCTTTAATTAGTTTCTTTTAAAAAGAACTGAAATTATTTTAATTAGTGCTTTGAAGCAATTGTAAAAGACTTATTTTTGAAGAATAAATAAGAAAAGCTGAGTTTGAAAAATAAAAGAAACTATGACAAATATAGTGCAATGAAGGAAAATGGAAGAAATAGTTTTATATATTAAAGAAATTGAAAAAAGTAGAAAATTTTGTAACTAAAATTTGTAAGCAAAGGAGAAATTTCATAACAGCCTTTATTTCCTCATTAGTTTCAATTCTGCAGTGTTAAACTGATAATACAACTTTACTCTTTGCTCAGCCACCGGCGACCTTATTGTTGACTTTGTCTTTCTCTATTCTTTCCACTAACATTCTTGAAAATCTTCCTCTGAATTCAATGGGGTGGGTTGGGGTTCACTTCTCAACATATTTGGCCTGCTGATGGCTTAGGAGAGTTACCAGCTGTCTTCAGAGTGGAAATGCGGAATGAGTGTCAGGTCCCTGTTACTGTTACCCGGGGCAGTAATGTCTACCTGTAACACCACCCGGATTCGCTCCCCTTCAACCCTTTGTTGATGCAATAACAAACTCTAAATGCGATGCCATGACTTTGCCCTAATGCTCTCTCTTCTTTTTTTTTTTAGTTTTGAAGATTCGTTTTTCCGATCATATCGGATCATTGGCAAGTGCCCTTGTTTGATACTTTCTCAATTTTTTTGAAAATCAAGAAAACATTGTTCAGGTACGGTTAAAGCTTTCATCAGTTACTTTGTCATTTTTTCTTTTTAAATATTCATTATGGGAAGATTTTGACGACTTCAATTTGGATCAGATTTTTGTAAATCAGGGTGACAATTGATTTAAATTTTACTCGTCAGATTTTTCCCTTGTTCATTTTGTTCAGTCGATTTTTTGTGGCTTCAAAAGATTAAAATTGTTCCATAAGGACACAAAATGGAGGCGACATGATTTTAATTGATTACTCATAATCTCCTCAAATTCGATTGGGGAAATTAAGATTAATTACATTAAAAAATATATTTTTGTTTTAATTCATTTAAAAGTTTTTTAAATTTTGGTTTATTTTTTAATTATTTTTATTTTTTTAATATTTTAAAGTCTTAATTACAGGAATTTCCCATAAAATATTGAGATAATTCCGGTTGAATTGACTTTTTACAGAGGTTCTGTATTTTTTCGATTAAATTTTTGGTTACAGTCGAATATATTTAAATTGACGGACATACAGTATTTGCACAGATGAGAGTTCTGATTTGTACGACACCTGTCGTATATTGCTGTTGTCTGGTTTTTGTTTTTAGAATTTTTTAATTTATCTCTGCAAATCTCGAAATTAGTGAAGAAAGGCAAATCCCAGAGCGAGTGAAGCGCCTACAACCGCTGTCGCTCGTTCCCCAACAGAGCTTTCGGCTCGAAGATTGCCGATTGCTGTCGCGGGTACCTACAAATACCATCACGACAGCATTTGACTTCTTCCCGTGGGATTTCCTTTTCCAGCGCGTTCACCGACCCAAATTGTTGACACACAGTTACACAACTGTTCCGTCCTGTCGTTTCTCTTGATTGTTTCTCACTGCAATTCTTCTCTTTTGAAGCCACATTTTGAAATCCAAAAAAACTATTGTGCAATTTTTTGTTTCTGAAAACTTTTATGTATTTCATTACATTTTTTTTTATGAATACGAATTGATATTATTATTAAAAAAAAAAAATAACGGAAAGATAAATCACTGATGGAGTTCGGGTAATCGCTCTCTCCAGCCGCGTCTGTCTTTTGATCGTTTCAAATGAGAAACCATAACTGAGACCGACAAACCGGGCCAAAATAAATATTGTAAAGAAGCATCTCTGTCTTTGTACATAGTTATTATTAGTTTTTTTTACTGAGGTTTTTTTTGAGGCTCTGTTCAGGCTCGAGTTTCGATAAAAATGGGTTGTTCAAAGAATTCATCGGTGATTTTTTATGGTGACGACGAACAGTAGTCGGGGCGAAGGCCATTTGACAACATTAATTGGTCTAAATATTGTAATTAGGGTAGATAGAAATCTGTCTTTGTATAGTGTAAAGCACGGCTCATTCATTTACAAAAATAATATTCGTTGTAAAGTAAAAAAAATAAATAAATTATGCATTTACTATGATTTTTAGAAACCATAATCGACGTCGAATGGTTTGATTTTTATTTTTTTATCCTCCTCGCGGATTTTCCGTTGCTGTTAAGTGGTTTTTTTTTACTAAAAACAGATTATCTTGAAATAGTAAGCTAAACTCTGGCGTTCGAATACAGACAACAGCATGCGATACCTAACACTCCGGTGAAGTACTCTCAGTGGACTTACAAGTTGATTCGGTCGCCATACTTTAATGAAAAGTAAAGTAAAATGAAAAGTATTTTATCCCTTAGTATTTTATGCCAATGATTTAACTCATTATTTTACCGCAGGAAGTTATATACTGTCTTTCAACATTTCGAACATTCACATTCTTTCTACATTCGTTGCCAAATATGTCATGAAATTAAGAAGAAAAACAGATTCCCAAGAATAAGTAAAGAAAGGTAAGTGAGCAATGCTTAGTTGATGGGGGTATGAATGCGTTCTGTAGTGAGATTCAAAGACAAGAAAACATTTAAAAGACCCATAAGGTGTAAATTGAAAGCTCTCCTTAGAAATAGTTGAGAAAGCTCATTGAAACAGGAGAGGGGTACCGAATGGCGGAAGTGAAAGGTTTTCTGTTAGAAATAAGACGAAGCAAAAGGTTAGAATAAGTGGAAGGGAAAAGGTTTGGAGGAATGAGAAATAAAACGTCATAGATTATCTGATCAGCAGACGTGAAATTGAGATAAAAATAGTTGGAAAGTGTAGAGGGGATGAAGGGAGGCATGAGAGGGGATGCCTGCGGAACAGAGAGTGAAAATTAATTGTGCAGCAAATGTTACATCTCCCACAATGAATTATTCTAAGGTTTCACTTCGATTAATTTACTCTTCTTTCAATAAAGAACCGATTATCTTCTAACTTTTTTTTTTCATTCTTTGTTCTAAGTTAAGGAAAACTTAAACTTTCGCACTCAATGAAAAATGAAGATGGAAACTCTTAAATTCGTAAAATAATTATTATCAAATTGATTATGAATTGATTTCGTGCTCATTTTTCTTAATTTTAGTTTTCCTGATGCCCTTTAAAGATACAATGAACACATTTTATTTTCGTTGTAACCGTTTGTATTTCAACTCGGCACTTTGATTTTTCCTTCCTTAATTTAGAATCCGATGGGCGGGTCGGCAAAGTTTGGCAATTGTATGTTTTCCTCAGTCCTGACTCAATCATGGGATGAGGGGTTCCATCATAAGGCTTCTTTGCTGAGAATCGGATATTGGAGGATTCGGAATTAACTCGAGAATTCTCATTTGTCTCCCAGAAGTTGCTCTTTGATTCTGCTGTCGAAATTTTTATTTCTTTCCATTAGTAAATTCGATCGTTGATTTCTTAATGTATTCCATGTGTGAAATATTTAGTATGGGTATTCAGCTACACTTAAACTCTGCCTTCTTTGATTTATTTTTTTTATTTTATTCGGTTAACCCAGTGGTTTCCAACCTTTTTGTACCGGCGCCCCCTTTTAAAAAAAAAATTGGTGCGTCCCGTTAATTTATCTAAAAATCAAATTTCATAAATACTCAACTGATATTATAATTTATTTAATAAATAAACAAAATAATATACAATACTATGTCAAAATATTGATAATATATATTTATTATAAGAAATATAATAACAACCAAAAAAGAATATATATTTTTGGTTTGTATTCGAAACTGATATTTTGGAAACAGTTACACGCCCCCTTGCAAAGTCTCAAAGGTTGGAAACCACTGAGTTAACCCGTTATTCCCCTTTAGGCGAGCGAAAATAAATGGCTAAAGATAGTTAAAATAAAAGAAAATAGAAAATGAGGATGACTTTAAAGGTGAAACTGTGAGGATCTATCGAGATATAAGCAGATGATAAATCAAGAAAAATGAAAAGAAGTGAATAAAGATTATAGAAATGCATAAAGAGTGGAAACAAATGAAAAGATTCTGAGAAAAATCCGCTAAAAAATTATAAAGAATAATAAAAACGGTAAAGCGACGGAAGAAAAATAGAGCATAAGAGAATGAAATAAAAGTTTTTCGATAAATTCGAAAATGGGTCAAAAAACTAATCAGAAAATTAGAAGGATAACAGTTAAGAGTCTGGAAAATTCAAGAAAAATTGACCCAGTAAAATTTAAACTTTTGGTTCTCAACTATAAATTTTCTTACATAAAATCGGTCCATTTTGTACACTTTGAAGGCACCCAGAAAATAATTTTATATTTGTTGCAGCAAATAAAAGAATATTAAAAAATTAATTTCCCAATAAAAAATGTCGTTTAAATCGACTAATCAAAAATAATGGCAACAATATCTCGGGATTTCCTTCGAATCGAAATGGTAATAACTCAATAGCAATAATTGTCAAATGTGCTGAAGATTAATTAGGCAAAATCAAAACGTATTAATTGGCCAGTCAACCTTATTTCAGGGAAAGGGACATTGGCTTTATTAAATTTTCCTTCTATACCTTAAAATTAGAGTTTATACAGAAATAAATCTCCTTTCAGGATTATTTTGCAATGAATAAATGTCTTCTTTCATACAAAAGAGCTTAAGCCCCTTTTTGTGTATGTTTATATTTCTGTCGTAAGAATATTTTCGAGTTATGAATGTTTGTATTTTTTTCAAGGTCATGTCAGTAAAATGAAGTAATAATTCCGGGGAGAGTTAACTGAGGCCATTATATTCGAGAAAGCACAATAAATTAAACTGAAAATTAATTCTAAAGGTATTTATACTTTAAAAGGCAACAGCGTGGATTTAATGGTCGAGTTTGACCAATAGAAATTAGGAAATGGTATCAAGTTACAGTATAATTTACAGTTAGCTGTGTAAATTCTGTAATTAAAACATCAACAGCATTTGTAAGAAATGAATTAGTGCCCACATGCCCATAAAAGTATAATTTCTTGCCCTCAAGCTGGTAACTCCTTACAAAAGATGTCATTCAAAAGCAGGTCTTAAAAAAGTCATTTTAAGTAAGGAAAGTGCGTCAAAATTGGCATTCCTAATTTTTTTATTTTGTTCAATACCGTTTACTTTTGTATCGGCTCTCGAGGCGATTACTAAGTCTGTCAGTCACTCAAGGTGCACCGATACCTGTCGCTGATATGCATGAAATAAAGGCAGCGAGGAAAGCCCCGGGGCCACAATTCGCAGCAGTCACAATTGGTTTCTTCTATTTTGGGCGGGAATCGTCCTTCGTGGAAGGTCGCGCTGGATTCCGTCTGGCTTTAAGGGTTCATCATTTACATATATATTTAGAACGGCCTTAGGGTCGGCCTCTGGAAATGCATTCGGTACAGTCGTCTGCATTGAGTCAGCGTAACAAAAAGAAGTAAGCAAAGTGCGGTGACGCCAGAGATAAAGTTTATGCACATAAATTTTAACTGTAAAATACGTGACCAAGAGCGCATCTTCTGCTGGTGAGAAATGCGGTGAATACCGGGGGAAAGCCCAAAGCACCGCACATCAACGAAGACATGAATGAAGATCGGTTTAGAAGGGTCATAAAGACCAGAATTTGAAATTCGTCATAAAAGCGAACGGGCACAAACACCTCCACATGTGACGTCATACTGGTGACCATGACCTAAAAATCACCAGCCGACTGTTAAGATCATATCATCTTAAAAAAGTATATTATAAGAAAAAGCTCGGGAGTAGTGAAAATAATACAACGTGAAAGTCCCATCCAACAGCATTTGACCTTGCGCAAAGTCCCGCAGCGTAAGAAGAATCCTCCGGTGGGGATAAACAAATGCGAGGGCGGGTTTTTATTATTTATTGGGAAATTGATTTTGAATTATAAGTTGGCCGAACCGGGCGTTTGTCTTTCCCGAATTGACCGGTCATGTTGCGTTGATATCATTTGAAATGATTGACGTCACTTTATGGTGCCAAATCCAAAATGAGTTAAGTACTCAATTTGATGTTTTATTTCGGCCGTTATTAAGAGTGGCGCTTGACGAACTTTTTGGAGGATTTCATTAAAGAAATAAACATCTGAGTGCAAAAGCTTTCGCAAAAGGAGTACTCTGTTATCCTAAGGAAGGGCTTAGTTTCTCAGTAATAAAATGACATGCAATATTAGAAGAACAGACAAACTGAAAAAATTCATACAAAACTATAACGCGACATCTTCATTTTTTTTTGTTTAGTTTTGCGCCAAAAAAAGCATTTCCTGCTGATTCTTTTGCTTTCATTTCTTTTACATTTTCAAGTTTTAATTTCTGCATTTTGTCCTTCGAATTGTCTCTTCTATCCTGTCTGCTTCTTTGCATTAATTTTTCAATAGTCAGTAACTCTCAGTTCCGCCTCTTGAGTATTGTGTATTGTAGTTGAAAATTATTCTGATTGTCTTTAAGTGGCACATCGTTGAGCAATTATATATCCAAAACTTGAATTAGTTTTGGATTCGAATTTGTGACTGCAGTTTTGTCTCAAATTTTGATTGTGACGCCCTTCAGAATTTTTTAATAAAAATAATACAAATAAGAGTATTATCTGTTAAGAAGTTCTGCAAAAATAATTCACACTTTTTGTAATGTTTTTGTTTGAATATAATGTGTTTAAATTTCCCCGTCGTAAATCGTCAAATTAATGATTACATTCAAAGGAAAAATATCATAAGAACTAATAACTTTTCATTATTAATTCCCAATTACTAAGGAAAACTAATAATTGCTGTTATTTCAATTTAACTCTTCATTTTTTTAATTGAGTTTTTCTCTCAAATTTCAAATTAAAACTACAACAGAACTGACAAACTTTTAAATGAAGATTGACAGTATAGTTTAGGAGAAACTCCTTAGCGAGGAAATTGTAAGGACCGGAAAAGTGTGAGAAGTATATGGCGACTTTCCTTAGATGGAAAATCAGAGGCTGAGTTGAAATTGAAGCATTTCCATAATATATAAACTTAACTGTATTATTTACAGTATGGTTAATCATCTTAATTAATTTGTTAAGATGTTGGGAACTCAAAAGTTGGGAATATATTCCCGTTGCACTAAACCTTTTTGAGTTACTGTATTGATATTTATTTGGTATATTTAAAACAGGATTCAAACTGTAAGAGTATTTCCATTTACTGTTTTATTCGTTCAAATTCATTGTTTATATATTTTTTATATACTTAAACCTTTCCTGTTTGTAGTGAAGAAACTTTTTTTTAGGGAAACAACGGCAATTATTAGCATAAGAATGTTCAGAAACTTCACACCCTTAAGCTTTTAGACTTTCTGCAATTCAAATCTAATATTTAATTTGATTCCCGTGTGACTTATTTTAGGAGAAAAGCAATATTTTACACACCTTTCGAATTATCTATTCTGTGTTGTTAGCGACACTGTTTGGTATTTGCTGCAGTCATCACAAAATTCCAAACATGATTTGACTCTTTCATTAGAAAATGCTCCTCCGATTGAAGAAGACAGTCCAGATGTCCTAAACCGTTCAACCCTGAAGTCGTTGAAGACTTCGGGCGAACAATGATTGCAATGTAAAAATGTGTTCTCGCAACACATGTAAAAATCGCGGCGCTGGGGGCGGTCGGTCGTTCGCCCCCCCTCTACCCCCAACCCCGAATTGGCTTCTGCTCGCAACCCCTGATTCGCGTCAGGTATGAGCTTACATCTCGACTTGTCGCCTTTTGGAATGGGACGTGAAAACGGTTGGAAACCTCGTGACGAGAATCCGACGAAACGACGTAGAAATATCTCACTCAGAGTTTGTGCGAACGTGGTTTCAGTGTCCATGGATTGATTTTCATAGGCGATTTCACGGGTTTTCGGTTTTTCTGATTTCGCCTCTCGACTCGGGAACAGCCACCCCCTTCGAGAAGTAACACCCTCGCGGCCACCACCGCCTCCCCGAATATCCCTCCGCGCGTCAGCGATCGTTGAGTAAATGCGGTTGAAGGTTCGAACGCGGGTTTGAGAGTTTTTCTGTGATTTGTTCGATGAAAAAGTGAAAACTGAAAATCCCGCGGGAGACTGTGATGTCGTCTGCTTCTTTGTTTTGGTTTTCGAGTTGTTGCTGGGAAGATGAATCCGGCTTGAATGACTTCTCAGTTTCGCTTTTTGAGCTTTAATTTTTTTTCAAAATAATTTATTATCCGTGTCAACCAATGTTTACGAATCAAAGAGGAGAATCAGGTACCGTTGGTTTTTCCAGTAGTGAAAAAAGAAAATGGTGGAGAGTATAAATCTTGTCGAAAAAGGCGCAAATTGGTGATGTCTCATCATTTTTCCTTTTTTCTAATTTTTGTGATTTATTCGCTTTGACTTATAACAAACAATGTAATAATTTGTAAGTTAATTACCAAAATCCGTAACTCTGAAAGAGAAAACGATTTGAATTTGGCGCGCTTTATTTCTTTGAGGGGAAAAACCTCACAAATAATGTCTCCGCCTGTTTTGTGCAGTCGAATATTCTGCATCGAATATTTAGCATCAATTAACTTCTTTTGGGTTTTTTTTTAAACTGTCGAAAAAGATTGAAAAGGGGAGAAAGAAAGACTTGTGAAAGTAGTAATAAATTGTCAAAAGAAAAGTCTGAAATAATTAGAGAGTGGGAGTTTCCATTAAAAAGAAGACAGCCGGGGAAAATAAAACAAATAAGATGAATACGACCCTGATTAGAATTTTCATTGAGAAATGATGTGAGCAAAAGCTCTGATGATATTTCGCTAACGTGTGGGGTCAATGACAGAATTTTACAAATTAACCTTTTCTAATCCAAAAGGTTCGAGTGCCATGTGCCTGTTTGCAAGTTCCAAGCCGGTACAGGACACCTTTATGGTTTTTAATGTTCTCCACAGTTGGAAATTCTTGTCTTCCAAAGGTGTTACCAAAACTGTTAAAAAATAAAACTAAAGCATTTTGATAGGTACGAGTTTGTGACGTTGTAAAATCCTGAAAATGTGTTTTTTCTTCTCAAGAAACAGAGTGATTATGAAAATTTCAGAGAAATGAGTCCAAGAGTTCTTCGATCCGAGTTTTAATCTCAGAAATATCGTTTAAATAACGGGAGGGGAATGGAACCAATAAATTCAAAATTCATACCCTCACTGCCAAAAGATTTTTTCTGATCAATTCTTCGGATCAAATCTGTCCTCTGGCTACTCGTAATTTCGGTTATCTTCAGCCCGATCCATTTCTGGTTTTTTCTAGAACAATACTCAACATTTCTGTGGTTCCTTTCATGTCTTCTCAGATTCAAAGTGTCTTTCGTCGAACTGTTTTTTATTCCAGAATTAATTTTTACATGCAAATTCAAGTCCGTCGACCCTAAATTTTATTCCCACTAACAACAGATAGCATAACAGCTTAACTGAGTTAGGATTGACCGTTGGAAATTTGATAAACTCAGCAAAAAGTTAATTACATCTCCCCTCCTCCACTTTCCTGATACAGCTCTCGAAAACTGCTTTGCAAACGGAATTACCTAAAAAAAAAACCGAAAAGAAAAATAATAATTCGAAGATAACTGAAAACGGATAAGGCGACACAATCGCGTCTTTGCGAGCTTTCGGTTTTGGCGCCAAAATTCAAAATATTTACATGAAAGCCAATCGGCGAATTTAAAAAAGGCGAAGTTTGCATTATGTAATATTTATTTAATTTTGTTTCTGTCTGCCTACCTGTCACTCTCTCTCTCTCTCTCTTTCTCTCCAGGAATAAATAAATAAATGCATCGGTTATAGGGCAGAAAAAATTCAGCGGCTACAAAAAATTAGAATTTATTGATGTTTAAAGGCAAAAAAAAGTATTCCCCGCTCCCGGTTTGAAAATCGATCAGTTTCATTGCGAGTTTAAAATGCAATAAATCATTCAAATTTTTTTAAAAGTCCCTGAAAGATTATTTATTCTTGCAGCGAGAAAAAACGCAAGAAAGGCCCACAAGGAGTACAAAAAAAGGTATCCGACTCGGAGTCATTCAAAACGAGTGGAAAGTTCAGTTTGTTTTTTTTGTTGTGTGCAAGTTATTTGAATTTTGACCGGCGCAGGAGCGTGTCAAGATCATTAAATGTCCACTTTTTATTTTTATTTTCCGCGGGAAGACATGGCCGAGGGTCGATGGACTGAAATTTATCGCTAAATTTATCAATCGGAATGGCTGATGCTTTAGATTCGTCCTTGTGCCATTGCCGAGTGGAAAATGTTATCAAGGCTTAGAAACCTGAGACCTTGGCGTGACGCAATTTTCACGTAAGACATCAATTTGGGGGCGTTCTCACACCTCATTCAGGTTCCCTCCCTCTCCCGTGGCTTTCCACGGAAATCTTCCTCCGGGACATTCTGTACCCTTCCCATCACTGGAAGATTGCAGTTCTTCAGACGCCATTATGAGTGCGCCATTGCCAAAATTAGGGTATAACTCATAATAATATTCACTCTGATTTCCTCTTTCCTAATGACAATTCTTTATCAGTTGTCTGATTGCTGTTGCTTTGTATTACTAAAACCCTTCTCTTTTGTTTCTGACTCATCGCCATTCTTTTGAAAATTAGTCTTTCTCTCGAATTTTTAGCCATTTTCGCCATTTTATAATTACACTTTTTCGAAATTCGCATTCTTTCCGATTCTGAAATTTTACAAAGTTTGATATTCGCAGTTATTAATTATAATTTAATTACTTTATTTGAGCCGCAGTTGTGTTCTTTCAGTGGGAGTTATTTAACCCATTGAGTGAGAGATAAATTTACAGCGCTTTGAATTTATTTAGAAGAATGCATTATTTAGAAAGTTTACAAAATATACTGATACAATATTGTAATGATATTTACTATAATTTTTAAACGGTTTCATTCAGCTTGGTTTTCGTGTCTGTCTGTTTGTCTGTCCGTTCGTCTATTTGTCTGTCTGTCTGTCCGTTCGTCTATTTGTCTGTCTGTCTGTCTGCAAAGACCGAAAATCTAAACTTTGAATCGAATTTGACTCGTTTCCCTCCGACCGATTTCTTTCAAATTTTATTTATTAACAAAAAACATTACCAGATAACTCGTAGTTAATGTCACTGAATTATATTCCTGTGCTGAAATTTCTGCATCAAAATCTCCACTACGAGATATCTCGTAGTGTGAACTCAGTGGGTTAATAAGTTTGACGTAGAACTGCCTTTTCCCGGTTTAAGGGGGAAATAACGTTGCCCCTCAGTGGGGGTGTAAAGGTTGAGGGTGAAACAGAACAAATTGTTAAAAAAACCCTCCGTTTTTTTTTTTAAATTAAGTCTGAAATTAAGACGACTATAGGCAACGATTCGTCGCGAGTGAAGAAAAAGTTTTGTGGACCCTTGTAGACACTTTTGTGTTCTTTTCAACCTTCGTACCGTTATTCCGACAAAAGAAAGGCTCTTTTAGTGGAAAAAAAAGGAAATGTGTGACGGAGGGACGATCTGACCGGGCGCGACTTGATCGCTAAACGAAGTTAAGTTTGCCAATAAAACCTTAATTGATTCAATAAAGTATCTGTTTTATTAAAACAAATGCGAAGAATCTGCACGGAAGAATTGTGAACCGATTCATTATTGGCTCATTGAGAATCTGATTAATTTATAAATCCATTATTAAATTGTATTAATTGCATTATTACTTTTGCATTCTGTAATTAATAGTAAAGGAAGTCGGTAATCAAGTCGTTACTCTCACGTTATTACGATGTCGGCAGTTTACGTTCCGCGACTGTTCGCCCATCCGTCTGTCTGACCCGTCTTTTCTTCTTTTCTTCTGCTGTTCCTTTTTACTTTACCTTTATTTTTATTCCAAAAAGAAGTTACTTTCAGCTTTCGAAGGGTTCGAATGGGGGTTGCAAAGGTTCCGTAGGCGACCGCCCTCGGAGTTGGTGACCCCAAAGCGGAAAAGCTCAACGTTCTCATTAGTTTTCGCCCAGATGAAATCCACATCCTACTTCCGCTCCGAAATGAGGTCCGACAGCTGATCCGATTCATCAGAGACCGAAATCTAATTAGTCGGAGCCAGCGAAAATCCTAATCTCCGAAAGCTGTGCGTGAAGAGTCACGTGACCAAACATACTCTGCGTTTGAAATGAGATAGACTGTGCGCAATTTTTACCAAGTCTCGGCCCCGTGAAGACACGAGGGGGGAGGAGGGGGAGGGGGGGAAGATAAGGCTTGAATTCTGGGAAAATTTTCTACTCGCCTCAGATAATTGATAAAGCTTTACATGAAAACCGCTGATAACCGATAAAAAATTGTCTTTTGTATGTATTAACTGCGGAGGCAATTGGTTCGGAGCATTCTGTCCCATAACCGAAATATTCATCTCTTTCTTTTTTATTTCGACTTCTTTCTCTCCTTCTCTCTCATTCAATTATGCACTGTTATCGGTGCTGAGTTTGTGACTCGATAGAAGAGGGTGAGTTATGATAGACGGGGGAGGATTCCAAAAGATCAGCATTTCTCGTCGGGTTTTCTTTTCAAGATTTTCTTTTTAAAAAAAATAGCCTAAAATTAATTTAAAGGTCATCAGCTTATAATGAAGCAGTGTAGGCCTTTTAAATTATGGCAAATGACCTTGAGCATTCAAAGTCCTGGTCACGTGGTCTTACATAATTATCATTATCAGAACAACGCCATTGGAAGTTGTAAGCGGTTGGCTGAAAGCTCAGAATGGGCGAGACAGAAGTTCGGATATTTCGGCCCGTGTTATCAGACTTAATTATTTATCGCTACGAATTTAGGAGTTTAGGTCTCTTCTGCCGAATTATTCCGATTTTCTTTTGCCTCTCTCTCTCCGCCTGTTTTTCCGTACATTCGTCTGGGGTTTTCATCCCCTCTTCGATGAGCACCCATAAGAGGGGGTCGCAGCCCCCCGATGATGTTCAGAAACCGTTGCCCGTATTTATCTCATTTCCAGTCGAACACAAGATTTAGGCTGCTGCTTTGGAATTCGCCTGTGATTTTTTGTATAAATAATCTTCTCTCGTGATTTTCCCCACTTATCGCTTATTAAATCATTTCGTCTCACAATTTCCAGATTTTGTCAATTTATAGGTATGAGCGGAAGGGTTTAATTCAACCCTGTTAACGATTTATAAGTTCTTTTTCATTTGTCTGGTGTCGATTTTCTTTCTTTGGATCATCTCCTTTTCTACAGCTGTTTTCTTCTTCTCTTTCCATATCCCATTATTCTGATTAGAAATTTTGCCATTGATTCGCTCTGCAGAACCGCAAAACGGACATTAAAAAAAATATTCGCAAGTGATCGTTAACGTTTTTATGAATTTTGGAAATAGTTCATTCTGATCTCTTTTCGTTTGTTTTATGGTTATTTTATTGTTTCCTTTGGCTGTTCTCCCAAATGCTTTTTTTTTCCAAAGATTCTCCTTTAAACTTCACACTTCGCTTTTCTTTCGGGCCAACTTTCGCAACCCTCCAAATCAGCAAAGC
Source organism: Brueelia nebulosa (assembly GCA_028293925.1). Lineage (NCBI taxonomy): Eukaryota > Metazoa > Arthropoda > Insecta > Psocodea > Philopteridae > Brueelia > Brueelia nebulosa. Next base: position 519,640 of record JAQIBA010000056.1, on the reverse strand, counting down.
TTTCTTTCATTTCCTCCTTTTTTGACTTTTCATCATTTACCACCTCAATAGCTTTTGTTTTATTCCTTCTCCAAAATTCTTCTCCATCTTTTCATATCGCCTTTATTTTATTTTGAAATGTGATAATAATTTAATAAATTTATTTTCGACCTCAAAATAAATGTGAGTGGGGAAATCGCAGACACAACCACTGTTGCGTTTCTCAAGTGTGTCCTAACTTCATCGTAGGTTTAAATTTTAATAATTATGTCGTCGACAAAATGTCCTCGAATAGTGGATGAATAAGTCAAGCGAAGTAATCACAAAGTGAAAAGTTATTGCCTTTTGCGCCTGCTGTTAAAATTTCTATTAACCTTTCGTAGATGATTACAGTAGATAAAGAGAGTAGATTAAAAGAAATTAGATAAACTACCAGAAACAGGTTCTTGATTCTTCCTCTACTTATCTTCATTTTCTCTTTTTTCAGACTGCTATTGATTAGATCTCCGCCTAACTGGAGTAGTTATAAGTAAAAATGAACGAAGTACTGTGGTAGCTTAACGGAAACGTAGAGAATATCTCCAGTGATTTGAAATGATGGCAAAGATAAAGAGGAAGTTCCTAAAGCTCAGTGTGTTAAGCTAAGATTGTACGATGACTTGTCAAAATGACCGCGATTTTTATAGTTAGTTTGTTTTTAGTTAATTAGTTGATTTTGTTTTGTTTTTACTATCGGAAACAAATTTTGTTACTATGATGGAACCGCCTATGACCGAATTGGAAGGGTTTGAACCGCAAACAAGAGCCAGGTCGAATACCTGGCCGCTCCCGAGACCGGAAAACTACGTTGATGTCGATATAAAAGAGGAGAACGGCAAGTGCACTCCTCACATCGATTCGGGTAGGTATTCTCAGGTGGGTGAGGAGGGTGCAAAGCCCGGGGGTCGCTGGGGATCTTCGCCAAATGAGACCCACATTGCCACCTGCTGTTTTGGCTACGAAGAGATCGCCCTCGATTAAGAATAAGGGACGTCAGCAGTTTCTTGCAACAGTTCCCATTAAATGAGTCATGAGTGGGATACTCTCCAGTGACGGCTCCCGAAGTCCAGAGTTTTTTTGGAGAGGGGGTATTAAAACGAGCGTGATGGTTCGGGTTTACAGTTGCGTTTATTAGGAGAATTCGGAGAGGAGATTGGATTACGAGTTGGGGTTTTCGGGGTTATCTAAGTACAGTCCTTAGGAGAGATTTGATTTATATGAGTCTGTGCATGCGATGACAGAGAGCATTTTGAAAAGGGGTTGAAGTTTCGATATGCCTTCACTGGACCGCATACTGCAACATCGTCTGTGAATGAAAGTTAGGCCATATCGAATGGTCAATCAATGGCAAGTGCATTTGCCCGAGGGCATTAAACCTGCATGAGCAACCTGTTGCTTTTTCCCCTGACATTTCCATAAGCACTTTGAACTGAAATTGCAAAGGAACTGCAGGCATAATCACAGAGTTCTCTCTTTCGCGGAAAAATGATACCATCTTATAATTCCGGGAAAAGAAGTCGAATAAGTCGTCCTTGTTGATTTGGGGCGGTTTCGAAATGGAAGTTGCGCAGGTGATGTTTGTTAATTGGTCGTTTTGTGTTGGGTTCCAGGCTGCGTCGGTGTAATAGGACCTCAGTTAGACGGGGCTCTTCTTGGTGTTCAGCTCCCCGCGCCGGGGGCGAAAAAGAACTCATCCCGCAGGAATGCATGGGGTAATTTGTCTTATGCCGATCTCATCACGCAAGCGATTGCGAGTGTACCTGAAAAAAGGTTGACTCTGTCACAGATTTACGAATGGATGGTGCAGAACGTTCCTTATTTTAAGGATAAGGGAGACTCAAATAGCTCCGCCGGTTGGAAGGTAAGTTTTTAGCCTTTAGGGGTGGTTTTTTACTGTTTTGACTCTGATTTTGCAAAAATTTACAACGAGGTCTAATCGTAACAAACGCCTTTGGGGTTGCTAAACTGAACTCGGGGGGTGAGAATGAGCCACAAAGAGAGTGGGAGTTTTTAAATGGAAAAAGGGGTTCAAGAGGAAACTTAAAAATAATATTGTTGAGTCCCCTACCAGGTTCAGGTTTATGTTAATGACCAGCGGCAACATTGCAGGTACTGCCTTAGTCTTTCAGGACCTAAAACATATTTCGAAACCAAAAAAAGTTTTAATTTATACAAGTTCCCTTAAATGGTGAATCTCTTTTGTTTTTAATTAAAATTGAGATTCGAATGATTTTCTTTTGTCAGAAACCGGAGCCATTTTAAGGGAGAACCCAAATTCTAACAATTTAATGTTAACCTAATAAATGTCTGTAAGGATAATGTGGTCATCGCCCGATGAAAAGATCTCATGTCCTGTAGGAGTTTTGGAAAGCAGGAAATTACGGAATATTAGAAAGTCTGAGAACTAGGAAGTCCCTCCTAAATTCTCAGTAGCAGAAGATAAACGTGTGCATTACGAGGACGGGTCATTAAGAGGGCGTTGCCGGCGGCTGGGGACACAACCAGGAAGACAGTCCATTTCCCCAGGAAGAACAAACAGACACCTGGTCGCACACAGAGAACAGAAATTGCTTTACTGCCCTACACCCGAGGTCTTTATAACGAGGTCAGTGGGGACGAGGAAGTCGTCGCCGTTCACAGCCGTCAAAGGCAAACCCGTGAATTAAGGCTTCGGTCCTTCGTCCCCAATTGCGACGCACGTGCAGAGGCCCTCGTCGTCCTTCACGTGTGGCAGATATGCGGACTGCCTCTGGGGATGTTCGCACTTGTCGAGGACTTCGCCTGACCTAAATAACAACCAATCTCTACTCCCGGTTATAGATTTTGATAGTTCTTTGTGGTTGGGGGGTCGACCCCCCCCTTAGACACTCCGTCTCTGAGTTAGAATCTGCTTGGAATTTAAATTGACGTGGGATTTTCTCTCAAGGGCGGTGTTCTAATGTTAGGGAAAAACGCATGGTGTCATAGCATACGTTTCGGTCGCTGACAAAAGCCACTCGGAAAATGAGTCCGATTTGTGGAAATTCATATGTCGTGGTTGTTTCCCTGTGCCTGTGGATCCGGTCGAGTGGCCGGCGGGAGAAGTACCGCGCAAAATGGAAAAATACACGGGAGAAAATTCCAGGATGGACTGGCTAGGGATCGGTGACGTCACCAAGGTCAGAAAAAGACGTGGTACCTTCTTTAGTAGGTCACTTGACGCGTAACCGGAGCGGAACTCGAGAGTGTGTTGTCGTGACCGGTTGCGGAAAAGCAAAAATTTGTTTTGTTGGCGGGTGTTGACGCCGGAGAAGAAGATTGAAGGGAACAGATGCAACTAATTCGTGGGCCCTCCCTCTGTTTTCTTCATTTCCCGGCGAAAGAGAAGTTTTTCTTCTCCTCGAGTCGGGAATCAACGCATGAACTTTTCCACATACACGAAACTTATTTGTTTTTATGCAAATTCAGTCTTTATTAAAGAAATCCAATATGACGGATTCTTTTTTTCTTTCTTTTTGAAAAACAATCGGAAATTTCAAAAGTTTTCAATTTAGTCGAAACCAGGTGGGTTGATGTGACGAAAGAGGACAGTTTAAACATGTCGAGGCTTTGACGAACGATCCCGTTTTATTGCATCTTCTGGAAAAGTCTGCTCGTGTCTGCTCAACACTACTGAAGTCCCCAATATCTGCCCTTACAAATGGACAGGTTCATTTAAATTTTCCAGACGCTCTTTTATACTTTCTTGTATTATATTATACTAAGATATAGTATTTAGGCCCACTAAACGCTGTTTGTTGTACCCCTCTTCCTCAGTGGCAGATCTTCGTGGATTTTTTCTCTTTTCTTCTTTTTTCGTGTTTTCTACTCTGGATTTTTACTTCTTTAAAAAAGTTGTATTTTGCCTTCAATTTTCTCTTATAACTCAGTCGTAGACATTGTCAGTTTTTTGATTCAATTGTCATTTCGAACTTAAAGCTCTCATTATTCTTACCGACGCAATATTGACACGTTGACCACTCATAGAGTAACTTCCAAAAGTACATTCGTAAACACGAAAGAAATTCTCCTTCCTCGAGCAGTCGGTGAGAAATTACATTTGCAAACCGCCCCACACCGCCTTTTACTAATGACTTTTCCATAAATAAATGCCATTCCCTCCGGTAAGAAAATTACTCGAATATTTAAAACACATTAAAAGGCGGGCAATCCGTTGGGAGAAGTTATTCGGCGTGATTGGGTGCTCGGACAGCCCTCGCACACATTCTCACAGATATTATCTGTAGCACCTTGCGCTACACACAAATAATTGCCGGCGTAAAGGGCTACGATGAGATAAAATAAAAAAAATCCGCGGACTTTAATCGCCATTCCAATCTCATCGTTGAATTATGCGATGGTTATCTCTTAGTATATGAATAATTAGTGACCAGTTTTTCTGGGAGGCACTTTTTTTGGTCATAAACTTCAACTTCATAATTACGGATCGGTAAAAAGGAGAGGAAAAATGAGTTGAAGTTGTAATGACAGCCATTGAAGCCCTTTGTATACCTTCGGATTTCTTATGGTAATTCCTCCGCACCTGAATACCTGTGCTTAGACGAACGGTAATTACGTCCACCGTTAATCAAACTGACATTTTTCATTCTTCGGGGTGAAAATACTGTGCAGTCAAACAGGACAGGGTGGGACCACATGAGGAGTCTTTATATAGTCGTGTTGTTGAATTTGTTTAGCTTTGGGGGTGCGAATTGGGCCAATTAATCACAAACGTGGTCGACGGAGTTAAGGGGTGACCGAAAGAGATTATGGTTTTTATTGTCACATTCTCCCGTTGAAGTGTGGGTGTATAAGAGCACCGCGAGGATGATTTTAAAATTAATTTTCCAGGCCATGATATCCATCTTGCCAGAGTAGGAAATTGTAAATGTCAAATAAGAGTATTATTAGTGGTCTTAACCGACCAGTCTCGTATGTCCGTCCCGGACGATATTGAACTCGGGTTTTGATTTACCGTTCAAACGCACTTCTCAAAACTCGTTCCCATTCTAATTAAGATTGTGGCCCTTGTTATAAAATTTGAGCTTCGCAATAGCCAAATTCTGACGCGAGTCCGCTCCACCAAAGACCGTTAACCATAAATCATTCCCGAGGTCCGTAAAACGTTTCTCATTCCGAGAAACCGTCCAGGTTCACTGTTTCTCAAAAACCTTGAAATAACGGGCTCCAAGTGCGGTCGCCGGCCCGAACAAGTTTTCGACGCACGAGGAAGTCTTCCACCTTATCATTCGCCTGCCCTCGAATGCCTTTCAACCCGGGAGCTTTCCTTCGGCCAAGAACCGGACCTGCAGGCGAGGACGTGATGGGAATCTGCATGCGAATGCCCATCCTAACGGGAATTATCTCCTTTCCCTCTCCCTCCCCCAAAAAGTATTCATCCCTACGGAGTTAACTAATCAGATAATATAAACTCAGCATCAGGGCGAGACGATGGATAATTGACACATAAAACCGACGCCAGAAAAAGCCCGGAAAAGAATTAGCTGCGAAACGGACATAGAAACAATGTTAAAGAAAGGCACGGATGAGAAAAATAAAGGAATAATATAAGAGAAGTCGCGCCTAAAGAGAACGTCCCACCTGTAATTACACGCTAATTAAAAACCGAAGAAGGCTGGTGGCTCATTCTGGAGGGAGGAGATGTATTCGAGGGGGCGGTGGGGGGGAACTTTCATGTGATCTCGGAAGGAATTTATTGCGCCTAAATTTCGCGCACGACAATCAATTAATACTAAATTTAATTTAATCATAAATTAGAAATAAAAACGGTCATCTTAATTCAATCATTAATTTTTCCCCAAACCTGTTTGTGACATCTCCCAATAAAAAAATTATGATCTCGTCGTGGAACCTGAAAGACGGACTGACATTTCGAAAAACATTTTAATTTCGCTAATCTTCTGGAGCTTCTCCAGAAGAAGCTTCGGAGGGCCATTTTCATCCGATCAAGTGAGGAGAGGGGAGGGGGGGGGATTAATTTGATAATGAAAAAACGAGTTAACCCGACATCGGGGTCATTGGATTAGGGGGATGTTAATGCACTCATTCTTCCAAGGAGGTTAGGTTTTTTTAAGGATTAAAAAAATTAAAGAATTTTGTTTAAAAAAAAGAAAAAACGATTTGCAGCCCTCAACTCCCGATATCGTAATTGAGTGATATCCTTTTTACACCTATAAATTATCTGTTTACTCGAAAAATGCGTCAAACCCTCCGATTTCACAGACATCCGAAGTTCATTGCCTCCTTTTCCATTATCATAAGTCCCTTCTGCTGCTGAACAATGTTTATTATTATTGTGGTATGTTTCCTCTCCCGAAAGACTTCAACTTAAACTTTCAGGAAATCAATTTTTTAATTTGTATTCGATCAGAATTTTCTTAACCTAATTTTTTCTAACTTTACGCCGAATTGAGTCATTCGGGGAAGAATTGTCTTTCGCTCTTTTACCATAAAAATTTGGACAAAAATGAGGAATTCACAACCATAAAAGGTTTCGTTGGTGAAAACTTTTCTCAGAAATTACGGATGTATGCTTTTAGAAAATGTAGAAAAACCTTTGAAGGACATCCAATTTCGAACTCTGTCAATTTGCTCACCAAATGTGGAGTTTTAATCCAAAAATGGCGTTAAAAGATATCTCACTCCCGAGTGACACCATCTCCGAGCATTTATCAATAGTATGAAGGTTAGCTACGCCACTGTTTGCACTACTCATTAGCAATACAGACTGAAGAAAAAAGCTTAAATTAGATGATAAAGTATACGGCATAGATCTTTGTACCATATCCGCCAGGTTTATGCGTGCTTAGGGCTCGGGAAAAAACCTGATCGGGACTCCCTCGAGGGCGCTTTTTCACGCCATGAATGTTTGCTCTCGGGGAAGAGAGGGATAACCCTTTCAATAAGTGTCCCCCCAAAGGGGGAAACTTCGGAAATACTCATTTCAGACTCAAATCCCAATGTTTAAATTAATTGCGTAGTCCGAAATGGCTCAATCAGACATGCGAGTGGTCCCATTTATTTTTATTTTCTCGTCAAGTTTAATTTAATCGGTGGCACCGAAGAGGGCTGTCCTCCGTCACTGTTAGCCGGAAATGTCCCCTCCGATTTGCGGGGCGCGTCGGGGGGTGAAAGTGTGCAATTGATTCATGAGAGTCCAGCGGTGAAATACAAAGAGCGAAAATCTCTTTTTCCGGGGAAAGAGAAAAGAAAAGCATTTGATGTAGTATAAAAGGCAATTTTGTTTGTTTTGTCGGATGTAATTCATGACCATAGCATGTTGGCCGAGTTTCCAATATCATTGCCTTGAAAACCCGGGAAAAACTGACACCTGTTGGACGCTCTTTCCTCTCCTCTTTTTATTTTTCTACCCCGTCAACTTTTACACATTCGTATTGTTTCGCTAAATGAAAGTTAGGCTTTCAGAAGACGGGGTTGGTGGTTATGCACCTGAACCTGTCGAATGGGATCTCTGCTGAGCTGTCAGCTGTCCCGCTATACTCTTTGGATTTTTTTGGCTACGTCACACTTTCAGTTGGAAAAGTCCACTTCAATAGAAGAAAGTGTAAAACTGCTTTTGCTGACGGTTTCCTCCAATTATCTGAATCTACAGGAAAATGATTATATTTGGGCGCCTCCGACACAGATTTCAGGGCGATTCGTGTCGGAGATTTCATCATTGCTTCTGAGATTCCGGAGCGATGAAAGAATTTATTAATTAAAAAATAATTCAGGTTTTACTCCCCTCTGAGACTTTGGCTCGACGTAGACTTTAAGCGAAGTTTCATCGATTTATGTAAAGCGTGTTATTACACATAACAAAATTATGTTCTCTTTCCTCCGATGGAAAAGCTCCTTTGCTGTCGCAATGCGAAACCCCGAAAGGAAAGTCCGAGGTGACGCGCCCCGAAGGGAATTTCTCAAAAGCTGCCGAAGGCCTTTTCAGTTGATCTCCTTCAGATGAAACTCGGAACGCGCCTAAACAAAAAAGAATGCGCGAATTAGCCAACTTCAGGCGCCATTTATCGACCTTCCTCGCGTAGTGAAGTCATTTTAGAACAGGTATCTTTTCATTAATGCGAGTAGTTGTCCCCTCCGCTCCCTCCCCCCGCCCCTCTCACCTCGTATTTGGATTAAAATGAAATTTTGTGGAATTTTTTTTCAAACTGGGCTCGAAATGAATTTTACGTCGGCTTGTTTCTTAACCGGAGACTAACGGAGTTGAATAGCGGAGGCAGAGGACCGCCACTGCCCTCAAGATCACATTATCACGCAATTTTATTCATTTTCAGTTTGCCTTTCTTCTATTAAGTATCAATTAAAGGTGTCAAAAAAGTGGCGGTTTCCGAAGAGGCGACAACAGCGCCCCAATCGGCCAATTTTAAAAACTCTCCGCCATTATTAACGGTCAGGTTCGAATATTCGAAATTTAGTAAGAAAAAGGGTGCAGTCGGCAAGTTTTTGAACTTCACGTAACCCCCCCCCCCTCCCCTCAAACCCTTCCCCTTTTTTCAATTAATCAAAATGACTTAATATTTGCGTTCTGCTTAAAAGATAAAAAGTTATCTTCGTATTCGACCGCGAGGCCAATCGCTTTTCCCGAGGAATTTTCGGGATTCCCGAGATATTCTCGGCAGCGAACTGACACGAATGCGTCTGCTAACAAACAAGGAAATTGATTTGAGTTTTCGGACACATTTGATTAAAGGTTATCAGCAGAGAGTGACCTAATATTAGAGCTACTCTCTGAGGAGTCAGTTTAATGATAATTTCAATTTGATGTCGCAGACATTTTCCGAATGTCAAAGTCTTAACGCGCTTAGCGATACGCGGAAGTAGTGCGCAGTGAAACGCACCCCCCAGGGGGTGACAAGTTCGCAACCCTCGAAAAACGGTCCACGAGAGGATGTGAGAGGGTAGATGTCACAAAACCCTTCTCTTTAAAAAGCTGAATATGCAACAAAATGGGTGTGTCGAACGGGGAGGGAAACTCGACAGAGACGCAATAACTTCGGGAAAGATCCTGAAGGAAGAGACCTTGACAGAGGCGTCGTTCGCGGATCGGAACTGTTGGGTATCCTCCATTCTCATTTTCCACCTCTTTCCCATCGCCTCCTCGGCCCACCGCAAGTTGGCCCGGGACCAAATCCTACCATGACGTCATGGATATTTCACTACGCCTATTTAACAGAAATAGATACAGGGATATTTATTTTCTGGCAGCTTTTTTTCCTTCCCTTCCCCCCGTAGGAAATTGTGAAATTGTATCGAAAAGCTCTCCCATTTTTCCGGAGAAGTGTGGGCGATCAGAGGAAGGGGAAAGAAAGAAGGGATTATGTAATTGATGAAATAGCGAACCGCATTCGGCTGCGGACGGATAAATCAATGGCGATTTCGGTTATCGCCGGAGAGTAGCAATTGTATTGCGCATTGCACGGGAGGTTGTAAACAATTCGCAGCTGCCTCTGACTGTAAAACAGGTCCAGAATTGCGCAGGACAAGACAGTGCTTCCACGTATTCTTTTCCTCTGAAAAGGGTTCTCAAAGGAATGATGAAAAACGCGGAATGGAGAGTGTTTTCCGGGGGGTTGGAGAGGGGAGAGGGGGAACCGATGTAATGATAATGAAAAAACGCATTAACGTCGGGAAAATTTTCGGTTTGGAAAAGCCCCCCCATTTGGACGACTAATCCGCAGCAATTTAGAAAAGAGTTTTTAAAAGCTACGGATCAATGGAAACTTAACTGACACGAATTTTAATAATTATGCGAATGATGATTGGTGTGACGTCGATTACGAGGAATCGATAAGTCGAAGTCGAACCGGTTCTCCGTCTGCGTAATTTCATTTATGCATATACTCTTTTATTTATTTTTTTTTTAATAGATAAACAGTAGGAAATCTCTGAGTCCCTTTACACATCCGATCAGGTTTTCCAGTTCGGACCTTCACTGATTCAGCTCTTTCTGACAGTCGGTTGGTTTTTCTTTTAATTTTTTCGTCATCGTCACCGGTCGTATTGCGTTTTTAACTAAAAACTTAATATTGTCAGTAGACACTACCGCGAAAGTGATGCACAAATCGTGATTTCCACATCCGGATGCATTACCGAGAAAAACAGATGGAAATCGTAAATTGTGGAATGGAAAAGAAAATGCGAGTGAAGAAATGGTGGAACGGAAGAATTATAGGTTTTCCTTTCTGCTGTACTGTTGTATCAGCGAATGTTCAGAACCGATCCCATTTTCCTTTTACAAGAATCGACTTGCAATGTAGGAAATGTGTAAAAACTTGAGCTGTTCGAAATATCGAAACCAATTCGGACATCTCTTTCGTTTTATCTCTTCAAAGCGTTATCTACCTCATGCGGGGAGTCCTCGAAAGGGGTGAACGGTCGAAGGCTGTTGGCTGTAGAGTAACTGAATGCTGCGTGAGGGGAGTGGGAGGGGCGCGAGTGAATAATCCGAGGTCTCGACGAACGTCATGAATATTGTTAAACTCTCGGAGGAGATAGCGATGAGTTTTGCGAACCAGATTAGCTCTCATTTCATATTAATAGGCATTGTAGTGGCCTACAGAAGTGGCCTAAACACCTCCGATCTGCCTTTCAAATTTTATCGCTCCCGCGTTTGAGTTTTTAAGTGTTTTTAAGGAGCGACTGGGCGGGACTGCTGTATATACAATTTTTGCATCCCTTAGTGCTTTGAAAAACCCCCTAACAATTTCCTCCTGTGAAAACCTTAAAAGTATGACTTCTTCTGAGTGACGGGAACGAAGTAGTCGTACTTCTGTCGGTTTTTTTTATTCAAACAGCCCCGAGCCACCGTTCGGAGAAAACGTTTGTTGATGAGCCGGAGTCGTGGTGCCCGTCATCGCCCATTATTCGCCCCTTAATCATTCCAAAGGAATTACACCACCTTCGGCAGATTCCGCTCAATCGTCTCCTGTAACAGCCCATTCACAGAACCCATCATTCATTGAGAACCCGATTCGATTCGGCCACAATCTCCCCGGGGAACTCTTCGGATACCGTCTTGGAGTAAATCAAACGAGATTTATTGAAAGCGGAATTATTTATGAATCGTACATAAGAGTTTAATAATACGTCATTAGAAAAAGGGGGCTTGGGAGGGGGCGGGGCCGGGGCCGAAATTGGCTCCCTGTCCCGAGTCTGCAGCCATTCTTTTGGCAAAGTGCGTCCCTGCACATGAAATGTGCGGATTCAAGGAGAGCAATGAATCACCCAAGGCGGCGAGTGTTTCTCTGTATCCTTCATCTGACTCACGTCCACGGGACGATCGCTGTTTTACGCATCTTTTCGGCGAATTCAGAGCTTTTTTTTTTGTTTCAGGTAAGCATTGGATTAGCTAAGCGTTAGGGAAAGTGCTGCAGCAGTACTAAACGGGTACTAATTGAACGGCGAAGGACGCAACACCCGAAATGTCTCTGATTGGGGTTTCGTCAGGTTTGATTCATTGGTTTTGGTTTGTCGATTAGGGCATAGAAGCATAACTTTTGGGTCGATACGGGCACGGAAGTAAAATAAAACAATAAAAAAAGATAAAAAGATGAAACCGATGAAAACATAGAAAAGTTGTACACAATAACCGGTAAAAGTTGACTAAATTTAAGTTATGAAAAATCCGTTAAGAAAACCACTGAATTGAGAAAAAATGCAAAATATTTGATATGATTTTGAGAAAATAAAAAAATTTTATGAATGAAGAGTTCGGAGTAGAAAGAAAAATACGTAGAATGAGTTTTTTTCGAATTAGAAAACTACGTCGACCTCAACAGCGCGGAATCGAAACCAATCAAATGAAAAAAAAAAAACTGTTTTGAGTTTCTAAAATTCGGAACGACTCATTGAAGGAGGGAAACGGAAACATTGCCAAAGTACAGTTTGCGTTTTGAGGGAAAGCCAACGCCCGAAAAAAAATTAATATTAAACTCTGCGCCCACCGTCAGCAAAGACGCAGAACCTTTCATTCTTCCCGTGGAATTTTTTGGGGGTGGAAACCCATGCGGGGGTGCGGGCGGAAATGGAAATGCCGGCATTTAATTAACCAATCCACATTAACCGTTGACTTTTGATTTAATGAAGACCAACGGTGTTCTTTTCGAAGTTCCGTTGGGGGGTGGAATGAGGGTGGCGGGGCTTTGTGCCTGGGAAAACCTTTGATGCTCTCTTCAGGTCTCGTTCCCTCACCTGTGTCATTCATTGGAGGGATTCAATTCCTGGCAGCCTCTGTCGGACACCCGATCTTCGAAATGGCCACCTCAATGCTCGCGGCGTTGCCCAGTCGCCGGATTTATCCGATCTCTTGTGATTTTATGGCGCGTTCATTTAACACCCGGAATTTGAGCACTCGTACGATATGCTTAGAAACTCCTCACATAATGACCCGTTCGAGTGTAAATCAGTGGTGAGTCGATAGGGAGCGTTGCGGGACTTTGTGACCTCCACTGAGTGTCGAACGTCGAGGTAATCAGCCCTGAAAATCAACCCTTGCATTAACAAAAATAACGGTGGAAGGGGGATGGGGCAATAATCGCTTCATCCACTCCCGCAGAACACGCAATGAGAAAGGGATGAAGATGCAAAAACGGACAAATAAATTTTGGCATCTGACGTGGAAATTTGAAAGCTGTCAAAATGGTTTGGGGGTGGGAAGGAGGAGCGAAAACCCTTTCATTTCAACCCCCCGGCATCTGCAGATGGTTCCTCCCTGGAACGAAAGAAAACTGAAACAAATTACACTTTGAACGGGTCACTTTTCGCTCCTGTTATGCAACTCATAAACAAATTTTTCGGAAAAACATCAGGGTCGGACTCAGGCTAATTATAAACGGGAGATTTATGATTAATAATACTCGCGAGGGGGTGAGTTTTCTCCGGAATGATTGTCCCTTTTCTTTTTTTGTTTTTCCCCCGAATGATTCCATTTTTTAATAATTATTAATATTTTTATTTTCGTCCCCGTTTACCCTTTCATTCGCACGTCATCAATCAAATCTTTTCCCGGTTTATCAATGAGTATTATCTTTTAGAAATGTTAAAAGTTGTAGGAGAAGATAAACACTCGGAGAGGGTTGCAGGGTGAGACGTGATCTTCCAGGCGACCATATTGCTAATCTGGAGTCGGAAATTATCACGAACCTGAAATCGGCACGGTGCGGGTGTTTCTTTTTTTTTTTGATGAGTCGTACCTGAAGATTTGCAACGGCCTTGAATCCACTCCACATTCATCTGATTTCCGATCGGAAATCAAAGGGGACAATGGGGCCCCAGATGGCATGATTGAATGTATCGGACGCGGATTCAGGTACACGGTCACATACGCAAGGACAAAAGGGGTCACATCGACTACCTTAAAACATCTGGACGTTTTTTCAACCCCATTGATTATTATACTTTTGTAATATTCAGAAATGAAATTCAAATCAGGCATGCAAAAATCGGGAAAAATTCAACCCCCCCCCCCCACCGCAACCCCTTCGTCCCACCCTCCGGACCTTTGTTTGTCTCGGCCCCGTGAGAGTCCTTTGTTGTCCACGACAAATGGGGAAAAAGATTTGTTCAAAAAAAGGTTTTTTTCCTTTTTTCCTCTCTTCCAATGGATTTCTCATTGTCATGGGGTGAAATGTAGTTCACCGAATTTCGGGTTCCCACCCGACATTTGCACCCCCTTAACATTCGAAAGGGGTGACCGCGTGGGTTTTCCGTTTGCAATCGCTTCCAATAACGAAGTTGCGTCTCTTATTTGTAATGGCGGTGACATATCAGAACCGTAACTACGATTCTCTACTGCTGATTTTTAGGTTTCTCTGTTTTTTCTGACTTTTGATGGGAGACAAACTGTAGGGGAGGATTTTAGAGAAAATTGTGTTTTCTTATCAAATTTCTGAGTTGTGTAAGAGTGACTTTTTGTTCATTTTTTTAGAAGTTTTCGTCTAAAAATTTTTGGAATTCTGTCAGCACTCATTTCTCTTTTATCTTTCACCCAAGTGAATATGGGTTTGAATTTACCTTTCCCTCATCTTTTGATTTCAACCCCTCCGCTCATCCACCCATCTTTTATCATAAACCAGATCTTTTGTGTTTCTTGGCGTTATTCTACTTAAACTCACCCCCTTATCCCGACATACAATGTATCGATTTGCAATTTGGGAGAAAAAATTAAAGTCTCTCGACAAAACCTTCCGGATGACAAGAGCAAAGAGAAACGTTTTTTCCTCAGCTAATTAAGTCCTCACTCGCGCCATTTTCTGGACAAACAACAGAAAAAAAGACGATCCGGCGTTGAAGGCGAGGGAATGTAAATAAAACATGGAGGAGAATGTGAGCTGTTGTACTTCTGCGACAGCAACAGGTGGCTTTTCTCTTTTCCTCGTTCCGAGCATTCTTTTATCGCTTATCTTTTATTTTATTTTATTTTATTAATTCCCCGCTTTCTGAGATTATTAGCCGGGGAGATGATCCCGGTATTGGATTCTTTCTCGTCCCCCTCCAATCGTCGCCATTTTTAATTCAGACCGACCATTCTCTTCGATGGTGTTTAATTAAAATCCGCGTCCAAATCGAAGACAATTTTCTTTCAGATAGAAACAAACTTATTCCCGCTTCCCCCCCCCCCCCCCCCCCCTCCTGACTTTTTTTTCAAACTTCAGATTCTCCGAGTGATTAAAGAGGATCGGGTTACCATGAATTCAATTTGTATATTCCCCCTCTCATTTGACTGTTCTTCGGACTCGAAACGATTGGTCTCATTCATCAGAATCTAATTTTATTTATTTCTTCATTTCAACAGGGAAGCAAAATTAAATAACAATTAACGAGTACATAATTAAGTCTAAATTAAATGAGCTTTGCAACAATTAGAAAAGATTCGCTCTTTCCCTTCTGAATGAAGGGAAATAATGCGTAGGTTAGGCCTCCATTGCTCACACACTGAGTATTATTTTCCGGGAATTCTCAAGAAAAGTCCTCTCTGATCCCACTCAAACTCCAGACAGGTGCCGACATGACCTTCGCTCCGAATGAGTAGTTTTCATTGAATGCATGAGAAAGGGTTGAAAGGTGGGGGAGTGCCTGAATGAAAATCGGGGTTGGCCGCAGGAGAGAAAAGCCCTGCAGCGCCCGTTGACAGTCACACAGTCAGTTTCACCAACGGCCTCAATACATAACCAGAACTCAACCAAAAACGGCACTACACCGCTTGAATTAATTATTGGTTAATTTACGTAACTCAACATTTTTAATTCATTTATAAATTTTATTTTATTTATTTCATTCATGTTTACAACCAAATGCCTTTTTAAGGACGGATCAGGTATGTCTGTGACGTAAGCAAGTCGTTTTTTCAGGAATTGGGACTTTGCGCAAAGTGTTGAAATAAAGGTGAAATTGTCTTTCAAGGAATTCACCTGCGGTGGTTTTGGCGCTTTTGCCCACGGGGGAGGAGCACTCGGTTTTCCCTCCTTCTGATCTGTTTTCCCTCCGTCAGCAAACCGCAGTAAGGAAGGCAGTTGACACTCCGATATGCAGGAGACACCGACAGCAGCCTTTATCGGTGACCCTCCACTGCCCACGTCAGCGAACGCCTCTCCCGAATCACATTCTCACGGAATCCTTGAGATTTTTTTAAAGCCTCGCTGACCTCCCGACAAGGTGAATTTGTCAATTCCAGACTGCGTAAAACCTGAAACGCCAACGACACCCAGATATCCCTGACCTCAAACCAAACCCCCGATTTTCCACTCGAATTAATTCCTCCCTCGACCGGGAGAAGAAGCGGCTCAGGGCGTACCTGACCTTGGGCCCGCTCGCACGCATCCAACCTATTGCGTAACAGGTATCCACTCAGGAGTCGCGTGCCGTCGAGACCCATTGTTCATTCGCAGTTCCATTACGTAACGGTTCTGGAGCACCCACACGCCCTCCTCACCTGACACCTCATTCCCCTTTGGCGGCTCTTTGCCCCGACAGGTGGATTTGGGTTTCCTTTCGGGTTCCTTTGCTCACTGTTACTGTTCTCTTTTCTAAAAATTCTCTGTTGCTAACTAATTAGATTAAACGTAGAAATAATAGATTCTCGAATTCTGTATCATAACTTCTTCCAGATTTGCTACACTTAACTTCTTCTTGAAGATAACTACACCTTCTTTCTCCCCTTCATTACTACTCAGCCCGAACCCTTTGAGTAATAATCAATTCATTCTGAAGGTCCTTCGATACTTTGAGAAAAAACTTTTCAGTCTCTCTCTCTCTCTCTCTGTTCCCCGCGTCTCCCCTCACTTCTTTCCTTGTTAAATAAGCATTAGAGAAATTGAGGAGGTTTCTTTATTTCTTTGGCAGATTCTCAACATTATTTGAGATTTTTGAATAGCAGCCAGCCTCTTTAGGCATTTAAATTGACTTCTTTATTTCTTTGAGTAGGAAATAGCAGAAATATGTATGAAAGCGGAGGCAACTTGAAGCGAGTCTTTCATACCTGAGGAGGGAAGGGAAAGGGGGCGGAGTCTTTAGGAATTTTCCCAGTTAGTTGGCTAATCTTCTGCTGCAACACCCCATGCAGTGAACGCCATGTTTCACAAAGTGCTCATTAGGTTTGTGAATGATACAGAAACCAATGCCCGAAAAGTGTTCATCCCCTTTCTGTCTTCTGTGTGAGTTCTGTCTGAGAAAGCACAGCTTTTGTTGTCGTCGACCACCCTCCCTCTCCCATCTGCAGTTTCTTTTCTCTTTTTGAAGGCCGCGAGTAATGAAAGCAGAGGGTAAGGCTGTGATATGAAAGCTCGACAGCGGTTTCCAGGGTAACAAAGTTTCACCGAGACGCAATCGAATTCTCACCCTCGAGAGTGACATGAGAAAGCGCCACTACGGTGGGAGGAATTTATTGCTCGATTAATTTTTTTTGTATTTAAACTTTTGTGATTTTTTTCACGCGGGGTGAGTTATTCATCGTTATTGTGATGACGTCTCTTAACGGCGAAATGGCCGCAGACAGTCTTCTGCAGTTTCTTTTCAACACATTGGATTGGTTTCATTTTTTCTTCTGACGTTTTTTCAACCCTTTCTCGTATAGTCCCTCATAATTCGAAGGAAAGACAAGGGAAGGGGACTCCCGATGGAAATCCACCTATTGGGGAGGCGGGGAGACAGAAAACTCTGTCTAATTGTAAGCGACGGTCCGATCGATGAAAAAGTATTAGTTTTTGGCGCCAGGACACAACCTAAAATCTCATAAAAAAAAGAATTTTTGGATTTTTAAAGAAAAAGTTTTTCTTGTTCATTTTGTGGAGGGGAGGAAGGGGGCGAAGGGGGAGGGGGCGGGGGCGGGGGCTAATAAGAAAGTCGTCCGTAAGTTTCGAAATAAAAGGGCGACCCGACCGTAATCGCTCTTCTCAATCGTCTTTCTTTTTATCTTTTATCTTTTTCTATTTTCCAGTTTCCCGTTCCTTTTATCTTTTCTCAATTTGTCGAGATAATTTAATTCCTTTTCCGAGGAACCCAGGCGCGGACTATAGTTCATAGCCACTAGGAAGCGTTCCGAGTCATTTTATTTTTAAATTTCCTAATGATAATTTTATTAATGAATTTTTTTTTCTTAATGAAATATTGTGCCGCGAGAAAAAAACTCCCGTCTCGGCCATTGTCCGCATTTTCACTGCTGTCTTTTTGCGTTACTCTCATTTCTGCTTTCTCAGACAAAACCCTTCGCTTTCTCCTTCCAGAAAACCCGCCATTTTGGAAGATCCCCTACGAATTATCCAAAAGCAATCAGAACCTAATCTTGAAAATAAATACACACTCCCCCCGATGCTAATTAGGGGTTAATTATTAACTCGGTCTAACAGAGACCCCCAAACGATGAACGGGAACGCTTATCAAGGTTTGGAGATATGGGAGATAAAAAACGACGGCTCCAGTCGCCTAATTCCTGTAATTACCGAAAGTTTATTAATTATTGAACAGCGGTAATTAGGCGGTACTTTTTCTTTGTAAGTGTGTCGCTTTAATGACACCACTCTGTGCCTCATCTGTTCGTCCAGGTTTTTTTTTCCGGAGGGGAGGGGGAAGCTTTAGGTGAGGACGACAGGAGTCGCTTCGGATTCTGTCGACAAACTGAAAGACTAAAGACGGATTTGGCGGCTGTTCAAAAGACTTGACCTGATTTCGTGGAGGAAAAAAGTGAAGTTAAAACGTTGGTGAGACCGACTGCGGTTCGGAGGGTTTGGAGATAAAACTCACATTTGGTTTACGGTCGGAGAGGAGTTATGCTCAGCCGAAAACAGGAGTTTGAACGAGCAGAATAAGCCTTAACTCAGTGGATTAACTGTCGACTGCGAAAAGAAACCGGTATTAAGAAAAGGTCTTCCAAGAAACTGTCCTCTTATGAATTATTAGGTTGTTCTCGAATCGGAGTCATCCATTGTGATATGTCCTCGTTTTACGCCTTTTTTACCTAAATTAGTCTCAAAGTGAAAATTTATGGAGTGGTGATATTTTGACAACGTCCTTGTTTCGTATTTTATAGAAACAGTTCCACCGAGAAGGCGGTGATGGAAATCCCCAATCAATATGAAAATATTCGAAACTGTGATTGAACACTATAATTGTCGTAATTATCGCCTCGATTTGACGTGAATGAACGGATTTATAATTTGTTTGTCCGAGTAATGAGTCCCAATTATGTTTTCTTATCTCCCGAAAACCGGTATAAAGTTTCCCTCCCTTGATTAATACGCGAGCGGAGGAGGGAGGGGGTGAGTTTGAGGAGTACTCAAAAGGGATGGAAATATCTGCGAATGGACGCGAAAAGATAACAATCACCTTCTCACGGTTGGCCGAGGGACAAATAAGGGTTGCCATATGGCAATTTTTTTCTCACGGTTTGCCCACGGAGAAGAGGGACAATCGGGATAAAGGGTTTGATTGAACTGTCCCTGACAAAAGGAGTGAATCAATCCTGAGTACAAAATTCAGTAGCAAAAGCGCTTCGAACCTGAGCTTTAGGCACCACCTGATTGTCATAATCAAACAATAAAATGAGTATTTCTCGGTGGCAACGGCCAATCTCTCACCTGTGTCTTTGAACTAAACAATTCAAAATGGCGAACGGAATGATTTGGCTTTTAAATATTTTTCTAAAACTTATTTGAATATATTATGCTAAAGACATCTTACCTAATTATATTTCTCCGGGTGCAACGAATGTCAGTCAGCGGGGGCGGGTCTCGCGTATGCGGTAACGGGAAGAGTGCTGACCTTTGACCCCTGAGTCTCGTTTCATTTTTCATCCCTTAGCCATCCGGAGCAATTAGCATCAATGCGAAGGTTTCCGGCCATCGGGAGGAAATTTCAATCGCGACGAAAGTTTCCTTCGTCCTGGGAAATTTAGAAAGAAAATGAGAAGGGTGGCCGGGGAGGGGTGAAAGACGACACGTTGACCGTATTAAAACGTTATTAGGAAACGTGCAGTAAATCATTGGAGCTGCGAACGTCTGCTCGAATGAACTCCGTCAAGTGTAAGGGAAAAGAAATTCGTTATGATATTCCCAGAAGAAAATCTCCGCGGAAGATTTCCCAAAAACTTTCCTCCCACTTTCCGCGATCGCTTCCCTTCTCTCGAAAACCTTCACAAATTTACGGAAAAATTATCTCACTGATTTATAATTACGGTTTAAAGGCTCCAAAGGAGTTTTTTTTTGTTTTCACCCCTTTTTTTTCAAAAAAAGGCTCGTAAATCTTCACTCCTTTTTAAACTTTATAGTACAGTCAAATTAGCTCAAAAATGAGGGGTGAAGTTATACATAAATTCTTAAGAAGCTGAAACTTGGTCAAATTGTTCAGAGTATAATTATATATAAAATGTCAAAAATCCGGTCAAAGGTCAAAAAATTAGTTTTTCGCCATTTTCAGCAAAACCGTGAGTTTTATCGTAAAATTAGCTCAGACAAAAATTGTAGAGAATAAAATTATCTACAAAAAAGGTATGAATACTTTTCTACCTAAAATCCATTGTTTTTGAGATACAACGATTCAAAAAGTTGGATAACGCATTTGTGGCCATTTTTAATATGGCAACTTTTGCGCGCCAATTTTATCCACTCAGAATGGTTTCTCTAAAATTCAACCAAATGCGTTTGAAAGCTTAAGACGTGCGCTTTCAACGATCAAAATTAAAAAGAAATCCTATTTTAATATTTGGCCTCAAAGACGGGCAAGAATGACTAAAATGGCGGTTTTTCTATAAGTTTGAAGTCCCATAGCATCCGAAGTTTTAAGGCTAAAAATGTCAAAAATGGCAAAAATTGTAGATAATTTTATTATCTACAAAAAAGGCATGAACTCTTTTCTTCCTAAAATCCACCGTTTCTGAGATATAACGATTCGAAAAGTTGGATAACACATTTATGGCCATTTTTAATATGTCAACTTTTGCGGGCCAATTTTAACTACTCATTTCACTTTTTGGATAGTTACTTCTCAGAAACAGTGGCTTTTAGGAAGAAAATATACATCTTTTGTAAATAATTTTATACTCTGCAATTTTTGTCTGAGTTATTTTTACGATAAAATTTACCATTTCGACCTTTTGACCCCGCGTCATTTTTTCCCGACATCGGATTTTTTAGGACCTTTGACATTATATATATAATTATACTCTGAACAATTTGGCCAAGTTTCAGCTTCTTAGGAATTTATGTAACCTCGAATGTCTAATCTGACTGAACTGTAGGGAAAGCAGGATTTGCAAGGAACAAGGTCACACGTCTCCCTCCCTCAGAATTACCCCAAACGCAATACAACGGTTTGATTTTTAATCGGGAAATAAAAGAGTTAATAATGGCTTCCCAATTCAGCGGTTGAAGTGGCCGCCACCACCGCTAATTTCCCCGTTATCAGTATAACATGTTCGGTTCCCTTTAAATTACCACTTGTTGGGGCGGGAGACTCCCCCTCCGAAATAAGGCCCCATTACGGTCGTCGTCATGACATCCCGCCGGAGTCGCACAAACAGTGGGAGCTTCGCGCGAGGGAGAGGGAGGGGGAGGGGGAGAGAAAAGTTTCGGATGAAATTTCCCCGAGATTACGTTTTACCTCGTGAAGTTTTATTTGAGGAGAAATGTGACGACGCCACTCTCACGGACGCCTCTCGATGAATGATGGGAAAGAGTTCGGCGTCGGAAGGTCGAGATCCTCCGCGCCGCTTTCCCTCCCCATTGATCCTTTCTTTGATAGTTTGCTACCGAATTAACTTCGAATGGGTCCTTTTATTTAAGTGTCTTTTCACTTTCTTTCTTTTTATGCACCTACAATCGCCCGCACACTTATATTTTGCTTCATAAATTCAAATGGCTTTTTGCCGCAATGCATTTTCACAAATATGACACCAAAATGGCTTCTGCACCCTTAATTTGTTCACCTCAAATTGTAGCTTTTATTCTCCATTAAAAGAGTTACAATAAATTTTTTGGGGTCTTATTTACGGGGCTGAGTGTTTTCTGAGGATAATCGAGAGTTGGGCAATACAACAATACAATTGTGATTGTATTGAAGCGCTCAAAAATTGTCCGTTTTAATTCACCCGGGCTGTGCTTAATTTTCAAATTCACGAACGCCCTGCTCAGAATGTTTCACCTTTTATTGTAAACTACCCTCGTTACTCTGACGAATTAGTGAAGCGAAATTCCCAAAGAAAGAAAAGAAACAGAATCAAAAGTCAAAGCCGCCCTCTCTTGTGAGGGGTGAATCACATCGGAAATGCAAACTCAACGAAAAAATTATTAAAACAAGGAAACCGGTCATTAAAACTCACCCCTTTGTCCCAACCTTATTTATGAGTATTAAAAACCCATAAAAGTGTAATCCAAGAGCCATGAACAACTCTTAAAACAAGTTAAATATTTTTAAGAGCTCCTCTTATAAATCAAAATGGCGGCTGTTTATTCGAGGAACCCTCCCCGCGGGGAGAGGGCTAATCTGACCCATTTTCTGCATCCACCCCGTCTTCGTGCGCAACCCTTGCACAGTCTGGAGAGGAAGTGCCCTTCCGTAATGTTTCTCACCCTCCGGGCTTTCCCACTTTCTGCTGACCTTAGCTCGGAGGACATTTGGCCATTTTCCTGACGTGGTTCACTGGTTTCTTTTTGTGTCTGGCAGAGGGGAAACTCGAGAGAGAAAACTCAGGTATTTTGAAAGCACCCCCCCCCCCCCATGAAAATGGAGAGGAATTTAGAAATCCATTCGAGCGGGGGCGGAGGGGTGTCTGAAAAAAAGGAAACGAAATCGAAGTCTATAGTGAGCATTTGAAATAAGAAAAATGATCCATTAATCTCGAAGCCAAAGTCTTACCGGCGCCGCCATCATCTTCTTCCGAACAAAAGACATTGTGTGTTCTTCGAATTTTCTTCCCAATCGTCATGAAGTCTAAGAAAAACGACATTCCCATCCGTTCGGCACCCTGACCCGACGCATTTCGCAACAACAGAAACTTTTCCCTCCCGTTTTATTACTCGCGAAACTTTTCCACAAAGAAAAAAACTCTTTATTTAGAGTTGTAAACTCGGAGACGGGTTAAAGCACCCGCGAATGTTGCTGACTCGAAGGGATTCATTTCTCATTTTGTCTCCCTTCCGACGTTAACCTGTGGGTCATCGTCCGCTCTTTTACATTCCGATTCACCGGTTATGGTAACGATCGCGGTTACTCAAAAATATCCAACATTTTCGGGAAGAAACGTTCAATTCTGCATGACGCAACATCGTTTTAGCTAATTGCAACGGAAATAAAATAGAGTATGGAATCGTTCCGGGGGTGGAAACAGCAAGGTCGGTCGGGGACTGGCGGAGGGGTGGTGAAAACGATATTTAAGCAGAGCCGTTCCGGGGAGAATAAACGGTTCGTAAGTTAAGTATTTCGGGGGAGGGGGCGGGGAAGGATTTTAACGAAATGGAAAATTCAGAAAAACGGTGAAAACGCTGTCGACATCAGCTAATTATGTAATTCAAATTGAGATTTATTCTCATTGTTGGAGGAAATCTAATACATTACACTCCGTTCTCGTTGAACAACGGTACATCTTCAATTTTCCACCCCCGAATGTATTTTTGGCTGTTGCTGTCGTCGGAAATAAGTTCTGATAGGTCATTTTAGAAATTTCAATAAGGGCTGCAGAGGGTAAATTTTCGGGTGTGATTTTTAAGTATAATCCCTGAAAAGAGTTGAACTCTTGTTTGGAAATGTAAGTACACTTCTTCAACTGAAATAAGCGTAAAAGATTGAAAATGGGTAATGGGGTGAATCCGTATTTTCTGAAGGTCTTTTTAATTAAATGTTTTTTTACGGAACCCTCGCCGGGTGAGCAGTTTCGTTAAAAAGGGAAAGTCCACCAGCCCTCCCGGCTAAGATTTACCAACCCCGGGGGTGGCAGGTAGCCTTGCATTATTATAGATCCATGGTCAACTTGTCCGTGTTGTATTTCACCCTCAGGGGTAGCCTCGGCCAGGTAATTCAATTTTTTTTTTCTCATTTTTTACACCCCCGTTTTAAATTTTTTTCAACGCGACAAAAACTCACCGTTTCGACAAACAGAAATCAAAGTAAAAATTCAAATGACTTTCACTGTGATTTTTTGCGGTAGTCCCAAAACGTTGACAGGATTTATTGGAGGGTGTAATTTATTGCGTGTAAGAACTCGAGCAGTAAAACTGTGGAAAGGGTTGAGACTCGAGGGTTCAGAGCCGATCGGCCACTAATCAGCGTTAGGGGATGAAGGCACTTCTTTAATTTCCCAAATATTCATCCCCTGAGGCAGGGAGATTTTCCGGAATGAAAGTGTCCAAGAATGGAAATCACCCCTTATTTCTTCCCTTGAATTTCGACAAGTGAAACATAAAAAAGAATCCAGTGTGGCCAACCCCGTGAAAAATGAACATCCACGAAATGTCCGAATTCACGGTAAAACCCTCATGCAACCCCATTGTCATTTCAAGGACAAATTTTCCTTTTTTTTTCGCAAAAACCATTATTAAAGGTTTTGTAAAGAAGGGTTCGGTCAGTCCGTCATTTGAGAACCTTTGGCGGCCTCTCGCTTATTAGCCATTTCCTTTTGTTCCGACTCAGGCATGAGATTCCGTCTGGCGGGAAGGGTTGCGGCTCTGGCGAAGGCCCGAGGTTATCTCCACCGGTCGCCTCTCTCAGACCTTATCTCGCTCCGTCACGTGACTCCGTTATCACATAACTGCGCACAAGTTGCCCTTCGTGCTCTCCCCCCGCGCGGAGGGGTATTTGATTAACCCGCGCGGGCAGATCCCCCCCGGCGGTGGACAGAGTCTGTCTCTTTTCAGAAAACCGCTGGGGATTCTCCGACAATCTTTATCATCTAACGAAGATAAGAAACCTCGCAATCAACCAGAATTAGTTCCGGGAGACGTATAGAAAAAATAAAAAGGGAAATAAGATGAAAAGAAATGCCGCGGATTTAAGGAAATAAGTTTGACCGGTTACGGTTTGGGTCGCAGCAGAAATGCTGTCGGAAATGCCACAGGACGGATATCTTCGAATTGTCTCAACATTAATTTCCGCCACTATTTGAATAGATAAATAAATGAAATAATAGGCGAAAGGGACGGATTGTAGATAATAATCTGGAGGTGGAAGTTTACAAGACGAAAAACAAAGTCCGTGAAAATTCGTTTAAAAGACCACCGAAATCGGGGTTGTGGCAGCCATTGGCAGAGGGTGCGTTGGGGGTAATTTTTGAAGGGGCGGAACGAAATGTCAGTCGGTAGACTTTTGTTTCTCGGTTATATTCGGAAACGAATATTCTTGAACCGGGGCACTGTAACGGTGTGAACACTCACATTGAAAAGATAAACATTTATTTGAATGGAAAATAATTGTGTGAGCAACAGATTTTTTATTATGAATCGATTTCCACCGGAGAAAAATCTCATAAACTATAAATATTTGCGGATTTGAATTGAGATTAAATTTATGAATAAAAATTCTCTTTGAAAGATTATCTCATATCTTTAGAGATTTATAAGAAGTTTGCAGAAGAGGAGATTGCATTCAACCCTTCCGCCCCCCAGACAAAGTGGAAAATAGGTTTCGGGTTCAAACTCCGGGGGTGTTTTCCTCGTGAAATAATAACCCGAATTAGGGGAAAGTTTTAATAAATTTTCTTTGGATGAACAAAGGTTCCGAACGAAAGAAAAAGAAATACAGTTTCATATATGCGTTGGGAATAATAAGAAAAAGTTCTTTCTTAAGGAGGGAAAAACAATCTTTTTATACGCGGAGAGGGAAGAGAAAAAGAAATCATTTTTCAAAGATCCCGATCGATCCATAACGCAATTTCCATGGAAAAAACAAAAATTAAAAAAACCGGAGGGTAAGAAAATGATTTTTAATAATAAGTGGTTGAAGAAAGGGGTCGGAAA
Organism: Brueelia nebulosa; assembly: GCA_028293925.1. Taxonomy (NCBI): domain Eukaryota; kingdom Metazoa; phylum Arthropoda; class Insecta; order Psocodea; family Philopteridae; genus Brueelia; species Brueelia nebulosa. The sequence continues at coordinate 494,132 of JAQIBA010000056.1, read as the reverse complement.
AAGCAAGTCATGTTTGGGTGGCGGTAATAAATCACCGGGACGATTAACACATCAACAACTCGAGGGCCGATCTCTGCTCTTTATGCCTTCAATTACGAAATTATTGCTAACTTTTTCAGCCCCCCACCCTCTGGGGGTTGGAAAACAACCCCCCGTGACACGTCCCGTCTCCCTTGTAAGTTTGTTTATAAACATAAATAATAAACAAATCTTTTCAACTTGCGCATTTATTCCTGCATTGAGATTTCTCTGGAAAAAATTAATTGTTCATCATTCGAGGGGAGGTTCTTTGAGGGAAGTTGCTGACTAACAAATGAGTATCCCTTTTTTTGGAAAAATGCCCTTCCAATCAGGTTCGGGAGCTCAGGGAACGACTGCTAATGGGCCGTCGAATCAAAATTCGGAGTTATTCCGGTTGAGTGAGTTCGCGTTCGCCGTTTCTGTCGTTTGACTTTGCTAACGAATTCGCGGGAAATAAGCGACGTAAGGGTTTAATTTAAGGGAGGGAAAAAGAAACGGAACGAAGGATGTGTGACGCTGGGGTAATGCTGCGGGGGAGGAGCGAAGGGGGTAATAACAAAAGGAAAAGAAAGTGTCGTGAACAAAGGAAAGCCACAATGGAAGGTAAGAAAGGCTCTCAGGATTCTCAGCTATGAATAATGATGACGGTATGATTCCAAACGCAGTTTTCCTCAGTCAGATTCAACCCATTAGTACCTTCACTCTCCACTCCCCCCCCCCCCCCCCCCGAAAAGAATTTGTTGCCTTTCTTCCGATCGGAGTGGGAGTCACGAAGAGAAAATTGACGATCCGGCATTGAGGGTGTGCACCACACACACACACACACACGGGAGAATAATTAATCAGGGGTTGATGGCTGAATGGGGCGGTTGTGGGGGTTGAAATCCCTGAAAGAGCATCGCGAGTCGAGTCGGCGTTGGACGCTCGCGAGGTGTGAACCTAATCGCTCCGACCTTGAATCCGAGTATGTCTTTAAAGCAACAGAGTACACTAATTTGAATATGAATACGTTTCGGTGACAATAATGGATTTACTACGGCTTTCAACGGAAAGAGGAAAGAGAGAGAGAGAGTGGGGGAGAGAGAGAGAGAGAGAAAGAAAAAGAGAGAGGAAATGTCACTTACTGAAGAATGTATGCGGCGAAAAGTTTCGAAATTCATGAAGCTGTGCCCAGACGATAAATTCTTTCTGATTCGGACTGAGGAAAGGCCCCATTGGATTTCTCATCTCCGAAACGGGTTTTCAGTACCTGAAAAAGAGAAATTTGCCGACATTTTTGCCAATGAAATTGAGATGCCCCATTGAACAGAGGTGTACTGAATAATTTGGCATTTATGGGTGATACAAAAGCTTTACTCAGTCTTCCCTAATTGTAAAATCATTAATGTATTCGCAATGTTAATTGTATATAACAGTGATGGCCAACCTACGGCCCTTGCCCGGCCCGTGAAGGTGTTGCATGTGGTCCGCTCTTTTATTCCTATATTCACACACGCATTTGGTGATTTCAGTCCATTTTAATTTTTAAATAAGGATTATTCTAATATTAGAATAACTTTAAGTTGAAATTCTTTCTTACCTTTCGCAAAATTTTAATTTACGTTTTCGAATCCATTCGGTGATATAAGTCAAAAGGACTGCTTGCATAAAAAAATAAAAAAGGTAAAGCCGAGAAAAGGCAATAGCCGTGAGAGCAGGAACGTAAAGAAATGAAGAAAATGAGAAGAAAGAGAAAAGAAGAAAATGAGAAGAAAGAGAATAGAAGAAAATTAAATGAAAGTGAAAAGAAGAAAATTAAACGAAAGAGAAAAGAAGAAAATTAGAAGAAAGAGAAAAGGAGGAAATAAGAAAAAGAGAAAAAGAGAAAATGAGAGTAAAAACTAATATTAAAAATCCATATTTAATTTTCTTATACGTTGTGGCCCGCGAAATTACACCAAACTCAACTTTGGCCCGCACATTATCAAAGGTTGGCCATCACTGGTATATAACATTATTATTATTGTCTATCTATATATGACCATATTAATGTAAATAACATTTATTATCAAAATGAAGATTTGGAGAAGAACTGTTATGTAATTTATATTTTACGAAATTAAATACCAAATTACCAAAGAAATAACAATTAACAAATTATAAAGAGTAATAAATTCATAAATTATAATAAATAAATATAATTGATTCAATTAATAATAAATTAATTAACACATCAATAAAGGAAAACACATGAGCAAAGTCTCCTGTAAAAATGAAAAGTGTAATTAATTAACTGCTTTTTACAATAAATAGCGAAACGGATGTTTGGTAATTTATTTGTAAAAAATTGGCCGGTCACCCGAAGTTCACAACACCGAAAGCTCTTACGTTTTATTTGGAGGCGTTTCGCGGAACGATTCGCCGCCATTTCATCTCTCCTCTTTTTCTTTCTTTCAGAATTCCATACGCCATAATTTATCTCTACATAATAGGTTTATGAGGGTCCAGAACGAAGGGACCGGCAAGTCTTCCTGGTGGATGATCAACCCCGACGCTAAGCCGGGAAAGTCGTCCAGGAGACGCGCCACATCCATGGAAACTTCCAAATTTGAAAAGAGAAGAGGAAGGGTTAAAAAAAAAGTAGAAACGCTTAGAAACGGACTTTTACCTGGTGAGTTACCGATCCCCTTCTCTTTCTCGTTTAGACAACCCCCGAAGAGGGCGCTCGGGGGATTGCCGCTCCCGGAATCCAGGGCTCACTCACAGGGCTTACTCCCTTTTCAGCGGATGCAACTCCGAGCCCTAGTTCTTCAGTATCCGAAGGGTTAGACATGTTCCCCGATTCACCTCTACACTCCAACACAGGGTTTCAACTAAGTCCCGACTTCAGACCAAGAGCTTCATCCAATGCCAGTTCTTGCGGTAGACTTTCGCCAATTCCGTTTTCTGAGTCGGAATGGAGCAGCCCCACCTCCTACCCCAGCGGTAAGTCTCACCCCCCACCCCGGAACACCCCCACGCTCCGCTATATCTCCTCTTCCCCACAGGTTACGTTTCGGAACAGTTAGCCGGTAACCTCGCGGAGGGTATGAAACTTCACCATGAAGCTTTTCTCCAAGGAGGATACACAAACAGTGGGGGCCCCTCCGCGCCGCCACCCCCTTACCAACCCCCGTTCGAGAACTTCAACTCCCGAATGGGCCACGCAGCTTCGCCCTACGGCATATCACAATGTCCCATTCACCGCGTTCAGGGATGCAGTTGTGCTTTATCTCAGTGCGCGGGGGAGAGTCTGTCCCCGGCGGGGCTCTCCCCCTCCTGCCCGCAGAACGAACCCTCCCCCGACCCCATGTCGGGCTCCCAGACGGGCTACGACCGACGGGGGTCGCTCCCGGGGCAGCGGACGAGGACCACCCCCTCCACGATGATGGGACAGCTCATGGGCGCACTCAACAACAGCACCATCCTCGATGATCTGAACCTCAACATTGAGACTTTCCACGGAGGTTTTGACTGCAATGTCGACGAGGTGATCAAACACGAACTTTCCATGGACGGGAGTTTGGATTTCAACTTTTCACATAATCAGGTGCGTTGCCGATGACGCGGAGGAGGGTGGTGTGTCCCTGCTCACCCCATAATGCGCTGTCTGCCTTTCAGACGAGTCTCGCGGGGGCGCAGACGGTGACGGACTCCAGCAGCACGCAACCCCCCAGCAGCTACTCGACGACCGTTAGTGTCACCGGTCCATCGTGGGTGCATTAACGTTCAGCTTCTCAAGCATTACCTCTTCCAGTGTTCTTTTTGTATAAGAAAAACAATATTCTCAAGGAAGAAGTTTTGCTCTTTATTTATTACCGAGGTAAGTGGTAATTGCAGCTTCCGACAGAGGGTGGGGGGTGTAATTAAATCAATCAAGGGGTTATAATTAAACTCGGAATCACTTTTGATGTTTGCTTTTCCTACTGATTTTCAATCCCAAATTTTTCCCCAAGACTCTATCACTTTCGGGTATTGTATTCGGAGTGGTTGGGTTTGTTTAATTAAGGGATGATCGGGGTTGAGTGGTGGTCAGACGACGGAGATTAGGGGAAAGTCAGAGCGCTTTCACGTGCAAACACCGTTGTGATCCCGAAAGGCGGGACGAGATCACGTCTTTCTCTCGAACCCATAAAAACACTACTTAGGGAGGGTGTTTTAATTTGACTTCGTGACCCCTATAACATGTGGAAAGATCCGGTTGATCATCTTTCCCTTATCAGGTGTTACAGGGGGTGGATTGCTTTCTTCTTTCCCCCCCTCGTTGGGGAACGTGATAAATCAGAATAGTGGTGACTGCGGTGGGAAAAGTTCAAAAGACGATGATAATAATATTAAACCGGGAAAGAGTCCCGAGGGACCGCCCTGGAAGAGCGAAGGTGTCACTCATTTTGAGATTTATTCAATTTCCGACCAAAAATTGATTTCATTTGCGCCTTCATGTTCCCCAAACTTAATTATCATATTCCTTCCCGATTTTTTCCTTTCCTCCCTCTTACACCACAACCAGTTTACCATTTTTCTTTTCCCCCTCCGCCATTTTATTTAAATTATTTGCCGCCCTCTTCAGTCGAACGGTTGACACCATTTCACTTCCCCCAGCGCTCGGGGTGGGGGGTGAGAAAGGGGAGGATTCTTTCGCTCTTTTCTTGGGAGAATTATTCGAGTGTAACCGTTTTAGTATAAACGTATAAAAGAGGAAAATAAATGGAAGACAAAAGGAGGAATGAAATAGTTTATATCGGCCAAAAGAAACGAGTAGTTGAAGGGGTGAGTTGGAGGGCGGAAAGAATTGGAAAATAATACCCCACGAAAGGTAAATCTCATCGTTATAATTTTCCACCATTTTTCCCTTTTTACATTGCGTCAGTGTAACTCGTAAGAAGATGAGGTCGACTAAGCACTCGATGCGGACTTTCAGTCATTTCCCGCGGGAATTCGATGACTTCTCAAAGGAAAATGATGGAAATGCCAATTATTTATCGCTAAATTGGCATCTCCTGAACGGAGTTATGAATCGCGCTCTGTCAACTTTCCCGTGAAAAATCGGGAAAGTGTTCAGATTCACCCCCGGGCGGGCGCGGGGGGGGTTTGTTTCGTTCCCCGGGAACATCGGGGATGAATGCCACAAGGAGAGAAATCACGGAGGAGCCATGTCTTCACTGCATCCCCCTCCATTTCAAAGAGGGGAAAATTAAGGGTTGTTAGTCTCAATTCCCATTTCGGAAAATCATAATAAACGATTTTTTTTTTAAATTGAAATTATTCGACGGTAAAGGTGAAACCTTATCCGATATTTTGAATGGTATAAAAAAAAAGGGAAAAAAGAAAAGAAAGAAAAAGAAGTCGTCGTGAAGGGAGTACGAAGCCAAGAAAGAGAGAAACGGGTGATGAGTGGGTGGCTGCAAGGGTTGCCTGAGGGGGCGGGGGCGAGTCTGGCGCCGCGTTATTGGCGCCACCTCGTTACACGTTACACATCAGCCTCGCTAACTTTCACTCCGCTCTGCCGCTCCTTATCGCTTTCTCTCCTTCCCAGGTTGCCTTTCCTCTCCTCTTTCCTTCCAGGCGTAGGATTCCTCCTCATTAGCCCCAGTTGTGCCCTCATTAGCTCTCATTTTCCCTCCCGACCGAGAGAGGACACGTGCGAACCGTGAGTTCCCGCGGGAGCAAACCTTTTTTGGCTTTCCCTTGCTCGGCAACTAGGTGAGGAGGGAGGGGGAGGGAGGGGGATGACAATTTGCATAAGGGAATATCTCCGTCTAGACTTTCAGTCCGAACTCATCTTAAGACTCCATTCATTCAAAATGGTTTCTAAGAAAGGATTTTCTATTTTTTTTTTTTCAGGTTCGGCAGGGAAGCGATACCTGCGGTGGGGAGAATTAGGAACGAGTTCCGGTCGTTCTCCCGCGTTCTCATTTCCGACATGTGCCATAGGCGAAATAGGGGTTGACCGGGGTGGCGTTGGGAGGGCGCCGGTCGCGTACCAGGAGGTAGAAGCTATTTCTTAGAGCTGGATGGACGAGGCCACGAGGTTGTGGCTCATTTTCCTTTTTCAACTCAATTATGGCAGCTCTCTATTCGGGAACTAATTTTGGAAATTTCCGCCAGACGATGGTTTTACTTGTTTTGAATCGAAACGAATGTTTAAAATCTGTTTCTGTATTTATTTCGCGTCGTCCATCTAGATTGAATCGTGTTAGATTAGACATGTTAAATTGTAGGTGAAATTCAAAAGAAATAAAACTAGAAAATTTCAAATGACTAATTTCTGTCTATGTTATATTCCTTTTACAAACATTTACCCCTTTTCCGCCATTTTGAGAAAATATCTGTCTTCTGCTATGAAAATCCTTTTATTTGGGAGAGTGTTTTATAAGTCGCCATTTTTAGAATGGTCGAAAAAATACTTTTGGCCGACTTTAGACATTAGAAATAAGCTCTGGATGGTTTTAGGAATTTCTTTTTAAATTTTAAGGGATGATATAATCATCCCTTTGTTCAGGGGGTGAGATTTAGGTTAATTTTTAGTATTTTTCTCCCTTTTGAGGCTTTCAGCATCGATTTCACTTCAGAACCTCTCAAAGTTGGTTATGTTTGGAGTGTTCTATTCATTTTTATTGTTTTTCTATTCATTTTCATTGTTCATTCATTTGTTCTATTCTATTCTATTCATTCATCTGTTCATTCATTCTATATTCATCAATTCTTATTCTGATGAAAAGAGAATTTCCCAGAGAAGAACAAAAGAAAAACAGAAGCGAAAAGTTTTGGACATCAACCGCCAAATTATTGCCGTCGGTTACAACCGAAATAGAGAAAGCAACTCTTTCTGCAGTCAGCAGTGAAAGCAAAGCAGAAGTAGACGTAATTGGGATTCATTTTCCACATTTTTAAATAGCATTACAACTCATAAGTCATTTCAAAGAAAAATTCCTTTTAATGAGTTCCTTTGAACTTTCCCCGGAAATGTTTCAATCGATTGCATTCACACCCGATTTCGATTTAATTCTAAAAAAATGTCTTCGTCAACACATCACTCGGTGCACAATGGCGGCCCTCTCACAAATCTATGCCACACCGATTCCTCCGTCTGACATCTTTCCAAACTCCCCTTCGACACAACCCCTCTTATTTTACATCCGAGGAAAAAAATTAATATAAGAAAAGAGGGTGAGTGGGTTAGGGGTTGGAAAGAGGACGTTCAAGGACAATCTGGAGATGTTTAACCCGAAGGTTGTCCTTTGGTCATCAAAGGAATATCTGTAAAAGGAACGGGTGAGTTAATTTGATTGGAGGAGAGGGGAGGAAAAGGGGTGAAGTATTAAAATTTCTTTTTAATTTTTTCTTTATTTAGAGAGAAATGGATAATGAATTTGGAAGATTGAGAGGAAAGTTTTAATTTCATGTTGAGAGGAGAAGAGGGAAAGGGAGGAAAGGGGGGGATTCAGTGATATTTATCTCGGATAACTTAATTATCGAAAGCCTTGAATTTTTTAAAAGTTATCGCACCCCTCACCCCGAAGGGTGTGTTGCCCTTTATTATGAAATAAATAAGGAAATTAATGTTTAGGTATTGGTTTGACAATCTCAGGTTTTGATTCAGCAGTTGACTGTAACACTTATAGTTGACTATAACAGTTGAATATTACTTATATATATTATACTATCATATACTTACTTACTTACTTTTCTTTAACCCGCTTTTCCGTTAGGGTCGCGGGGTTTTTGCGAAACATTTTGTTCGCTTGCATAGCGCCTGAATGAACATGTCAGGTACTGTAGCGGGTGGCGAGTCCACTGACAGTACTTCACCGAGGTGTTCGCAGGTGAATGCAGGTGAAGGAGGCGGAATTTCGTAGTGTTTTGCCAGACTTTACAGGCGCAACACTACGCCATTCCGTCCTCCCAGCAGTGGCCTAGGTACCTCGCAGTGCTGACCAATCATCTGCGAGGGAGAACGGCCTTAGAAAAATACCACCGCCACTGGGATTCGAACTCCGTCCGACGTCCCAGCGAGCAGGCGTTTAACACACTGAGCTAAGGCCGTGCTCTATACTATCATATTAATATATAAAATCTGTTAAAGGAAATTTGTGTGCGTGTGTGCACCGTTCTTTGTTACCTAAGATCTAAAGAACCACTCAACCGATTTCGACCGGACTTTTTCCAAAAGACGCGCATTTTTCCAAAGAATTATCTGTGCTTTGTTTCATTTCTCGAAAATAAGCAAAAGCCGAGGAAATCAGCAGTTTTAGGTAAAAACCTGATAACTTTACGAGTTCCTTTCTGCTGTTAAAGGGTTGACTTTGAGTACAGTGGGCAAAGTATTCGGGGGTTACACATATTATTTGGCAATTTAAGTATTTCCTGAAATTCTGAATGCATCCACGTTGCTCATTTATATATTCTTTATGTATTAAGCATTCTTCACAATTTTTATCTAATTTTCAGCGACTTGCTTTTAGATTTGATAGTAATTAGTTTGTGTGGAATTAGTAATAGTGGTTAGTCAGAGTGTTTTTCACATTTTCACAGAATTTGTTGTAGATTTTATATGTAAAGCTGGTGTTTTTTTAGAGTTTAGAATGATAGAATAATAATAGAATAATAATAGAATAATAATAATAATAGTAATAATAATAATAGAATATTTAGAGTTTATAATAAAAAAATATAATGTCGATGTGAAAGTTGACTCTGTCGGCGTTGGGTGAGGTGGAGATTGAGGAGAGGTGGAGGTCGAATCTGAGGAAAGGTAAGTAGGAATTTAGAGATTGCAGACCAAAGAGAGAACCATTTATATTATATTTGTTCTGTAGAAGAAGGAAGGATATGGAACAGAAGTGCCAATAGGAGAGGGAAAGACAACGTGAATAGAGCAGAATTAGAAGTGGATTATGTGCGACTGAAATTATTATTATACTTATACATGATTATATAGTTCTTATTTTCCACAGATATTATATATAATATTTATATTTAAATACAATGGATTAACGAGGTGCATCCAGTTTTTCAAGAAATATATTATTGTATCTTATATTAAGGTATAGATATAGATACATATTCCCAAGTACCAGGCGAGGGTGAAGCCCGACCTGCAAGAGGGGGTTGAAGGGCGAAGCGAATATAATACTTATAATTGACTACAATAAATGTAAACAAATTCGTATTCGAAATAGAGATATTTGAAGCATTTGAAGAGAACTTTCGACAAAGAATGGGTGGAAACGCCTAATCTCTTCTTCTTTTGGTCTTTTTCGTTTCCTCCCCCATTTTAGGAATATTCCAATTTATCAAATGATTTGAGAACTAATTTAAAAATTAATTCCCCCCACTTCGCGGGTGACATTCCTAAAGAATCAATTAACGGAATTGAATTTTTATTAGCTTTCCTTCGTTCCTTTCCCTTCGTTCATTTGCAGACGATGGAAATTCTCTGATAAATTTATTAAATTATTCGCTGTCGGCAAATTTATCTTTTTACTCATTCGTCGCATTCTTTTGCTGCAGGTGAGAATCTCTCTTATTTATTTATTTAATTCGCTTTTCGAATTAACTCTATTAAAATTTGATATTTTCTTCCGACGCTGAAAAAATTATGTTTTTTTTTTTTGGTAAATTTATTCAAATTTTTTGTGGGTAAATTAAATTTTCAAGCCTTTAGGGAAAACCATAAAAAAGAAATCGGCGTTGAAAAAATTAGAGTTAATTTATTCTCGTTGAGATTTCCCTCCTGTCAAATACTTTCTTGTTAAAATTCATGGCGTATTCCTTTTTTCTTTTCTTGTCGCTTTTTGCTTTATTCTATAATGGAAAACACACAATTTCATGACTTCACATTTCCCAAACGAATAAATAATGTAATAAATATTAATTTTATTTGAGCGACGGTGAGTGGATAAACTTTAAAGTGCACGAGTTTTAACAAAAACCCGCGAGAGAGCGCTTCAATGCATTTATTAATTCTCAGCTGACTGTTTTATCCCCAGGGATTTTTCCCCGAATGAACCGATAGAGGGAGGAAAAGCTCGAATTTTGAGAGATTAGTCGCGTTTCCACTCGCAAACTTATGTTATCAAAAACTGAACGTTTTTTTGGATAATACTAACTTAGGGTGTTGACAGGTTTTATGTAATTAAGTTAAACAGCTCTGACCACAGAGTTAAAGTAAAAATTGACTCAAAGACTGTTGACTCTGTGGTCTGGTCTGAAATAAAAGAACGGGAAAATTGAAGAGAATTAGGAAAGTAGAAAAATAAAGGAATAGATAAAAGGATAGAATTTCCAACCCTTTTATCTATCTCCAGTTCTCATCCATTTGGTTATTTCTCCATTTTTGGCCAATTTCTTCCCCGACAATGTCGAGTGCTGTTAAAATATGAGTGTTTTAACGCTGACTATGTTTAGTATAATTAATATAATTTGTATAAAACCGTTGAGCTTTTTATGTTTTTTATTTTATATTTTTTCCGTTTCGGCCTATCTATGGACCACTATCATTTCAACAGCCTTTCTTCTTTCTTCTCTTTCTTTGACCAATTTTCCTTCATTCTTTTTCGCTTTGTGGTCCACTTTTTCCCTGTTTTTCTCTTTACTGTTTCTCTGAACTTGTGGTCTTTGATTTTATCTCGTAATACTTTTCTGTCCTTTTTCGGAAATTTTATATTTTATTTATATTTATATTTAATTTTAAATACACTACCTATTTTTTTGCAAGAGATTATTGAAGTAGTTTATTTGGAAACGTCCCAAGAGGTTTACACAATTTGTTTATTTCTGGAAATACAAAAAAGAAATACTTTTACAATTGTAAAAGCAATTCGACCACTGTTGGGGGGTTGCAAGGGAGAAGGTTTAAAGCAACGCGATTTCCGGTCTGTCCTGCGTAAAAGGATCCCCAATTGCAGTCTTAGGGGATGACGGAAGAGAGAGAACGGAGAAGACGAGCGGAAGAGAGGAGGAGAAGGAGAAAGGAACGGCTTTGGGACAAATGAACAGACGAACGGGCCGAGCGGGCCGAACGGGGTGCGTGAACGTCAAAGCGCAACAGGCGATTGCAAGGCCCGGTCGGGAAACCGAGTTCAGCTCAACTTTTCATTTCTCCAGCGCACTTCCATGCTTTTAACGGTTCTCCTTTCCTGCGGTTTTTCACGAAAAGGCTTCCACCGAACGTGAGTATTTTCTTTTCGTTAACTATTTCTCGTCTTGGGAGTGGGGCAACAACGGAGGTTTCTTTCCCGCCGGAGGGGTCAAAGTGTAACTCTGGCAACAGCAAAATGTGACGCAGGAGAGCTTAATTAAGTTCTGTTCGTTTGCACCTCTCCCGCTGCTTTCATGTGCAAACCGTCGCGAGTAGATTTTCTTTTTAAAATCTACTCAGAGCCGACTTAAGGATTTACAATTTTCATTTCTTAAATTTCAACCCCCATTTCTACAGAAAATAACAATCCAACGATTAAAATTTGTGTACAGCTGTGGTTTTCAACTCGACATCAACAGAAATAAAACATTAAAAAAAGTTCTACCGGTCATTACCGGTATTTTTGTATTTATAAATATATAATCATTTTTATATGTTCAAATTGTGTCAGTGACCGCAAAAAGGTTGAGAACCACTGCTGAAGAGTTTCAATCGGTGCGTAAATATGCCACAATTTAATAACCATTAAATAAAAAATTGTTTCGGTTTAAAGTGTAACACTACGAACTGATAGTGTGAACATCCTTTTTGAATTCTGAAACAATTTTTTTTTCCCGAAGACAAAGTGTTCAGTCTCTGAGGACTCTTTCCACGAATTCTGTTTTTGTTTTCTTCTCATACTGAATCACCATCCAATTAAAAATTTATAAAAAAAGTAATGCTTCGATGAATTTTGTGTAAGATTTTTGTGTAAATTTGCCTGACATAATTTTCTAAAGAATCACTCGTTAGATTCTCAGAGAAAAATTTTCCTACAGCGCAGCCTCGAAAAATACGTCAGCAAACAACCTAATTTATTCAAAGGAAAAATTCTAAAAAAGGGAAAACGCGATGACTAACGAGTCATTATGAAAGTAATAATTCAGTTACAATGCAGTGTTTCCTTCAGTGGACCCATTCACACTCACCTTTTGCCTCTAATGTCTGCTTTTACATCCTCTTCACCTCTATGGTCGATCATTTCCTCCCAAACCACAGAGTAAAGAGAGTTCGTTATCGAAACATTGCAGTCTTATGAATTTGCTGACAAAGGAGTCCTTTGTGTGTCGAACGCTTCATCCCATTCCCGCTGGAATTCATTCTAAAATTAAAGATTAAATAATCAATCAAATTTTTTTAATATTTTAATTAACTGTTGAATTGATTGTTTATTCTAATTGTGTTTGGGAATTGAAAAACGGACATCCCCCATCGGAGGGGCATTTCCTCTTTTACCCCCCACCACCCCTTCTCCATGACTGCTTCCCTCTCACGCATTATTCTCTCTCTGTTCATTCAGGATGACATGGAAGAATTTATCGGTCGGCTGGAGTTAAGCGCATCAGGATCGTCTATAAAGTAAAAAAATCATGGGAAAAGGTGATAAAAGAGGTTCGGGGATAAAACATGACGGTAAGTGCTAAGTGACCTTTTCCATAAATTATTATCCGGGGATTTAAGGGTTGGGGCTAGAGAAGGGGTGAGAGAGGATCCGGTTATGGCGGACACAGAGGACTTACACTTCCCTTGTTTTTGCCCGGGAAAATTCAATGAGTAAAGCATCCAATTTTTATAATTAATAATCTATTGTTAATTATTCGTGAAAATTTATCCCTATTATCAGAGTTTATTTTAAAAGGGATGAAAGTTTCCCCTAAATATGGAGATTAGGAATTAAAAGGTGTGTTCCGGGCATCAACATTAATTTACATTAATTTACTGCTGCCAAAGAGTTTTAATTCCTCTGAAAAAACCCCCTAAAGAGGTTTTTAATGAAAAGAAAAAAGTGAATGGGTTCCGTAAAGGGTTGAAAGGGAATGTGAGAAAAGGTTTCTTCTTTTAAGGATCCTTCGGGGCCTTCCCACAGGTGCAAGTGCGGACAACAACTTCCGCTTTTCCCACTGTTTTCTCTATCGATCTTCTGCTTTCTCTTCGGCGGGAAAAAGCACCAACGACTCACCCTAATTTTCATTCTTTTCCGGAGATTACATAAACTTTTTCAGGGAAAAGCGATGTGTGCGACAAAAGGGTACACAATCATTGTGTAGAGAGGGAGGGAAACTTCCATCAATTTCCAACGGTTGCTCTCTCGATGACGCGCAGTTAATTGTCTTCCTTTGCAATTTTTTTAGTGATGAAATTTGAAAAATGCACGGGGTGAGAAGTGAAAGTTAAAGGGAGGGTGAGAGAACATTCCCTCCCTTCATCACCCCTTTGCGAACAGAGCGTCTGCCAGAAATTCCTCATTTCTACTGACTCTCTAACCCCAGGGTGCAACACTGGACGGAGTTCAAGGCCAAGTTCAACGTCTCAATTGTAATTAAATTCACTCGGGGGTCAACTGGGGGTTGTTTTCCCCCGCGAAAGAAGAAAAATTCCTTGTTTGTTCTCTTTATTAGGTGAGAAAGTGATAAATGACAGTTTCTATATTACGGGTAAACACTAGGAAATATAATCCGGGAGAGAGAAAAGCAAAAGAGAGAGAGAGAGAGAGGAAAGTTGCTCTGAGGGGAAGTAGCATTTAGGATGTGAGTGACTACGGAAAGTTTAACTGATTAGGGGACCGTTGGGGGGCGTTGGGGGGGCGCAGGCGCGTGAGTTTCAGCAGTAACGCAGCCGCTGCAGAATGAAATTAAAAATGAGCCTTTTATTGAACTCAATCGCTCTGACAATGACCGCCTTTCCCAGACGTTTTCATCTTAAAATTTTTAACAAATTCCTCCTCGACCTCTTGTCTAACTCCAAAATTCTTCCCTCTCCGAATTGTAAAAACAGAAAGAGAAACTCCCCCTCGGAAAGCTAATAAAAAACTAGAAATAAAAGAAATTTTCCACTTGAATTTTCCAATTTGCGAGAAATCCTCTGGGAAAGAAAGAGGGGAGGGGAGGGGAGAGGGAGATGGAGAGGGGGGGAGCGGAGATAAGGGAAAACAATCAAAGACAAAACCTTTGTTTCCTCCCGCAAAATATCTTCATAATTAAACACAAATTAGTGAAAACCAAATTATTTTTTGAAATGATTATCAGATTGAACAAAAAAAAAAAAATAAGATGAAAGTCGAAAAGAGGAAAAAGAATTTCACCACGAGTTTTTCAAAGAAAATAGATAAGTGGAGATAAGGAACCATTTAAAAAGAAAAGGGAAGATATCAACTTTTTCAGGGGATTGTTTATCCTCCCAAAAGAATATAAAAAAATAAAATACGGGAAATAGGGTTTTTCTTTCGGACCACCATTTTTACATTAGACATTTTGGGAATGTTCGCAGAAACAAATGACAAAAGCAGAGACGGAGATGTTGGGGGAAGAGAAAGGGTTAAGTCGGTCGCCATCACCTGCGAGGGGCGGTGTAATGGGGGATTTCATCCCCTTTCGTCTGCATAATGGAAAATCCGCTTTCCCAAAAACGTTTAAAGCGAAATTGGGTGTTGTTCGGGGGTGGGGGGAGGAAGAGGTTAAAAATCTATTTTAAGAAACTCTGGGGAATAAACTGCCAACTTAATTGCTTAGCAACTTGGGTTGTTTGTCTGGTGAGCGCCGAATTAAGGATATTGAACGCCCCGCCGCCTTATCTCCCCTTTCCGTTGAATCCTAAAAAATGGAAGCAAAATCAGAGAGAAATAAATTTCTAAAACGTTTCGAGGAAATTGACGGAGTCCTAATTCTGTCGAAAGGCAGAAATAAAATTGCCAAAGTCGATCATTTTTTTTTTCTTCTCCTTTTTTCAAAATGGAACGTTGGAAAGTTCGGATGTCTACGGGTTCAAATAGAAAAGGAAAAAGATGAGTTGGAGATATTGGTATAAATTTTTTATGAGGACTCCGCCGTTCCCGATTGTTAATAAACGATTCATTTTTAATTCTTAACATTTTCCCTTTTATCAGGAATTTTCTTCGGTTGCTCACCCACAAACGTTCACTCTCAAAAACACAGAATACATTCGAGGCAAAATTAAAGAGATAATACAAAACACAATACTTTAACCCTTTGAGTGACAGATAAATTTAGAGGATTTTGCCTTGCAATCCAAAGTTTTATTTTGAACAATACATTAAAGTATATAAAATATAATTATACACAATATTGTATTTATTTTATGCATATGTATTATTGTATGCATTTACTGCATTTTAATTTAAAAAAAAAACACTACGAGATATCTCGTAGCTGGCGTCACTGTATAAAATTACTGTACTGAAATTTCTGTATAAAATTCTTGTACTGAAGTTTCTGTATAATATTCCTGTGCTGAAGTTTCTGTATACAAATTCCTGTATCAAAATCCAGAACGAGATATCTCCGCAGTTGGCACTCAAAGGGTTAAGTGATTAATTACAAAAATGAATTAAAATTGGCAGAAAATGCCTCGAGTTGGTATGAATCAAGATATTATTAAGGTCAGAGGACATTCTGTCCTGATTATTCTTTCGCAGTCAGCAGTGGAAAACCTGAAATTGTTGTCAGGAAAGAGCTTTATAGAGGGGAGTGACATTTGAAAAGCTCTGCAATTTATTCCTCTCTATAACTGAATATGCATCCGTTGCTGTCATTATTAAATTGTATTATAAATTGTAAAGTAGAAATTTGTCAATTTGACAGAGGGGAAATTATCGTCTGCTGAAACGGGAGGTTTTCTATTCTCCACACATCCCTTGTTTCGATCAATGCTCACCCCCAAAAGATAAATTAGATTGTCTTTAGTTTCCCCAGAAAAAATGAAAGAAACTGATGGCCGGCTTTAGTCAGTCATGGACGGCCTTTCAAAAAAATAACCGTTGATGGAAAGTTGCACACGAAATGGAGCTTTCGGTGCTTTGATATTTTCCACAAATGAGAGAGAGTGGGAGTAAAAACAAAGTTCTTTTCAATCGGAATCCTCTTTCGGAATCATAACCAGAAAAAAGCTCATTAAAAATTGAGAACCGGGCTAAAGACCTCCGCATGTCCCCGCTAAGTCCTCTCTAAGTCCCGATTAAATTTTCATGTTTACATTCTTCCCTCCCCTCACCCCCGCCAACCCCCATCAAAATTTCATGCCGTCTTCATAATCCGCGACATGTGAAGGTTCACCTGTGGGTGTCGCCCCAATGAAACGCTTCTACTCACCTTTACTTTTCAATTTTACTTTTGAAAACGGCAATTGATTTCCAGCCGTGGCCTGGACATGACGAGCATCTGAAAGTGACAGCAGATTTTATGTTCCGTCATCGAATGCTTAACAGCAGCAAAAAGTTAAAAAAAAAATTACAAACAAATCAAGGGGAAATGTATTTAAAAATCAAAACCAACCGATCCATTGTCGCCCGTCAAACCGGAACGGGTTTTAACCCACTGAGTGCCGGCTACGGATATCTCGTAGTCGAATTTTTTATACAGAAATTTTATACAGAAATCTCAGCACAGGAATTTCATACAGAAACCTCCGCACAGAAATTTTATACAGAAATATCAGCACAGGAATTCCATACAGAAACCTCGGCACAGGAATTTCATACAGAAATCTCAGCACAGGAATTTTATACAGAAATATCAGCTATACAGAATTTTACTATATTTTATACAGAAGTCTCAGATTAGGAATTTTATACATAAATATCAGCAAAGGAATTAATACAGAAGTCTCAGAGTAGGAATTTTATACAGAAATATCAGCACAGGAATTTCATACAGAAATCTCAGCAAAGGAATTTTATACAGAAATATCAGCAAAGGAATTTTATACAGAAATATCAGCACAAAAATTTTATACAGTGACATTAGCTACGAGTTCTCTGGTAGTGTTTTTTTTCAAGATTGCTGTAAATGCCAAATACAATATTGTATGAGTAACTTATTACAATTATATTTCGTAAACTTTCATATATTTATAAAATAAAAATATAAAAAATATAAGCAAACCAAAATAAAATAACCCACCCCCAGGGCAAGACTCCCTAAATTTGTCTAACACTCAATGGGTTAAAATTTACGCTTGATTCAAACCTCCCTCATCCCCTTAATGAAATATCATTCGAAATCACTCAAATGATTCTCCCCATGAACAAAGGAAACTCATTGGAGTTGGAGGGGTTGGCAACATTCCTGAACATTTGCCAATCCCTTGCCTGACCAGACGGCTTTCTGAGAAAATCCAGAAAAAAATACTAATTAAATAAAAACCCCAAATAGGGATGAATGTTGTCCAAGACGCCATTGCTGATGGGGGAGGTTAAGTGGTTTTTATTGAATCCAAAGATTGCCAAGTGCTGAGGTCAAACAGAGTTCATCTTCAGCCATTAATCAAATAAAGCAGGTGTTTGTTGGAGAATATCAGTAACGCATCTTGAATTTCAGCACTTTTGCTCAACCCCATCAGCTCTATTGAGCAACCCTTTTCCA
This sequence comes from Brueelia nebulosa, assembly GCA_028293925.1. Classification (NCBI taxonomy): domain Eukaryota; kingdom Metazoa; phylum Arthropoda; class Insecta; order Psocodea; family Philopteridae; genus Brueelia; species Brueelia nebulosa. The sequence continues at coordinate 476,534 of JAQIBA010000056.1, read as the reverse complement.
ATGGGGTGGGGGAGGGGGAAAGAGAAAATAAAATAGTTTTGGTTTCGTAAAGGCCAGCGGTTTTCTTATGGGAAAGATGGGGGCAATTCATATAAAATTTATTATTGGAATATTGCGTGGGTCTCCGGTCAGAGCGGAGAAGGTCGCTGAGGGAGGGAGAAACATTTCGAAATATTTATTTGTTTCAAAGATGGCCAACTATGGGTTTCCTTTGTTTCGTTGAAAAACCACCTCAAGTGTTTTTCCACCGCCCGAGAGAAATGAATGATTCCACGACTGTGGAATGGAAAAAATGAACCGAAAATTACGCTTCTCTCAAAGTCTCCATATTGATTTTTTACTCCCGCTACTCTAATATGCATTATTCATTTTAATTTGAGAGATAAAATTAATTTTTCTTACGGAGAGGCAGAAGATTAGTCTTCTCTTCCTTTTCTTCTGCACCGCCCTCACGATGGCATTGATTTCGAATCTGCACCCTAAAATCTAAATCCCTTTTTCTCGGGGCGGTTTTCCTCGGAAAAGCTTCATTTGCATTAACCAAATTCCACCCTTTGATTGAGACAGATACAGTATTTATAGGATTACGTAAAATGGAGCTAATTTCGAAGGTCAGTTTCCCTTAATTTTCCTCAATTTCGTGAGCAGCGCTGTGCATTGCTGACGGTTTTCATTTCGGAGTTAATCCGATGCCAACTGAAAAAAGAAAAAAAACAAATCTGGCGTAAGTTATGCTTTTGGAAAGACCTGAAAACGGGGAAATGTAGCGGAAAATTGGGAAAGAAATTTAGAGAAACGCGTCCAAACTTTGAAGAAGTTTTATTATCACCTATGCGTTTATTTCCTTCTTGTTAAATATTTCTACTTCAGATAACTTTATTATTAATTAACTGAAAGATAGAAGAAAAACTGGCGGAGCGGAAAATTGAGAGAAGTTTTAGTCGAATCCGATGCATTGTATTCCTGATGTGCAGTGGAAAAGAGTAATCACAAAAAGACGGGATTAAAACGTTGGGATTGTCGGCGAAGTGAGGTAAAATGGCGGATCGCTTATAAAAGCTGACTAAGAATGACTTCCCTCTAAGGAATTTGGCCTCATCTCCTCACCTTGTGAGAGGAAACTTGGGATCGTCGGCCAAAGCAAATAGAGGAAACTTTCCTGTGGTGAGATGCCCTTAGTTAAAGGGAAATTCTCTGGTCTGCAGCAACCGGAGTTAACGACAGCGATGAAAGAAACTTCGTTTCCCGATGTTCTCGGGATCCATTAAAAGTTTTCCTTCCATTGTAATGAGCGCTCCCATATAAAAAGTTAAAACTATGTTGGCACACCTTTTCTCAAGTGAAGACAGTTTGGCAAGATCCTCAGTCACGAGGAAGATTACATATTTTCTCCAAATATTATCTACACTTTATCTCCCCATTTATAACAAGGAAACTTGTAAGCAATAATGGTCCAGTAAAATTAGACACTCGAGGTTACATAAATTCCCAAGAAGCTCAAACTTGCTCAAATTGTTCAGAGTATAATTATGTATACAATATCAAAGGTTCTAAAAAATCCGATGTCAGGAAAAAAATAGCCCGGGGTCAAAAGGTCAAAACGGTAAGTTTTATCTTAAAAATAGCACAGACAAAAATTGTAGGGGATAAAATTATCTACAAAAAATGCATGAATACTTTTCTTCCTAACAGCACCGTTTCTGAGATATAACGATTCGAAAAGTTGTAGAAATTTCTAACAGAAATGGATTTTTCAAGGCTCCATAACTTTTTTTCAGAGCGGCCAATTTCGTCCAAACTGTGTACGGCCAAAGAACAGAATTAGGGCTTAAAAATGAGTCATATTTGACGTTTTTATCATCAAAACTTCGAAGGCTATGGGAGCTCAATATTGTAAAGTAAACGCCATTTTGGCCATATAAGCCCAATTTTGAGGCCAAATTATCTTAAAACTTATATTACTTAAGTAATACTAATTATCTTTTAAAACTTATATTACTTAAGTTTGACTAATTATCTTGAAACTTAATTATCTTAAAATCAAAATAGTGTCATTTCGGAATTTTGAAAGGACACATCTTAAGTGACCTTTAGGAAGAAAATTATTATTACATTTTTTGTAGATAATTTTACAAACTACAATTTTGTCTGAGCTAATCTTATGTTTTACTTAAAATAGCGAAAAATTTTTCTGACCTTTGACCCCCCGCCATATTTTTTCCCGACATGAGATTTTTTATGACATTTGACGTTTCATTCGTAATTATACTCCGAACAATTTGACCAAGTTTGAGCTTCTTAGGAAATTATGTAAATGTCTAATTTGATTGGACCATAATACGAAAGTGAGTCAGTCTAAAAAATTCCACAAATTCAAGTGACGGCGTGAAAAAAAGCAAAATACCTCATTAAAACTTTGGCTTGACATCCTCATGCGATAACCGAAAGCATTTCAGCAAAATCTAAGCAGTGAATTTCCCGACAAAAGCAAAACGGTTTAATTCCAACGTCTCTCCAAGTTTTCCAGCACATAAATTTATCTGCCGAAACCTCCGCCATTGTTTAACACACACCCGTCGGAGAATTCCTCACATGGCAGCTTCACTCGTGAAAATTCCCTCGGATTTATGTGGAATATATGTTAATAAAATGAGTTTTAGTCCCTCAGATAAAAACCCGTACGACCGCGAAAGGAGAGAGAGTTTAAAAAGTGAATTATTTCTTAGATCGGCCATTGTTGGCCGCATAATTTATGACGAGCAGAAGACCGACATCATAAACATTCCTTCTTAACCGGGGGAATAAAAAACAAAAATTTGAGGCCTCTTCCGGAATAACCAATAAAAAAGAAAGGGAAAGCGAAACTAATTTTTGATACAATTTTTTAGTCCTGAAGGGAACTTTGGAGGTTTTCCCCGGGAGAAAGAAAAAATATTAGCAAGACCCCAAAGAGAAAGAAAAGAGTAATTGCGAGTAGTAAAAGTTTTATTCGGCCATTAACTCCCGCCATTCGTAGTGCCGTAAAAGCAAAGAATATAATGCCCGAAGAGCATCGAACTTTGTTCCGCAAACATATTTGCTTCCATTTTTTCCTTAGTCCGCCACTGACCATTAGTCTCATGACAACTCAAACAAAGCGAAAGAAATTGATTGACGGTTCGGCGCAATGTGAATTCTACTGATTTATTGATTTTTAAATGAAAATCAATAATCGCCGTTGAAATTTTTTTTCGCTTTTGAGTGTTCCGCGCAGTGGCGTTATCAAAGTAATCCTTTTTCTTTATTCGACCAGTCTTCATAGTCCAGTCAAATCAGTTCAAAAATGACCGGTGAAGTTACATAAATTTCAAAGAAGCTCAAACATGGTGATATTGTTATCGTAAGGCTTAGATAAAAATTGTGGAGGATAAAATTATCTACAAAAAATGTATTAATACTTTTTTCTTAAGAGCCACCGTTTCTGAGATATAACGATCCAAATATTTGACATTAAGTGTTTAGTGGCCATTTTCAATATGGCGACTGAAATGGACCAATTTTACCCACTCAGGATGGTTTCTATAAAACCAAATCGGATGCGTTCGAAAGCTTAAGATGTGTACTTTCAGTGAGCAAAGTTAGAAAGAAATCAGAAATGACACTATTTTTAAATTTGGCCTCAAAATTTGGCAAAATTGGCGTTTTCTCTATAACTTTGAGTTCCCACAGCCTTCGAAATTTTGATTCTACGAACGTCAAACATGGCTCATTTTAAAGCCCTAATGTTCCCCTTCAGCCGTATATAGTTTGGACGAAAGAAGTTGTTTTGAAAAATAGTTATGGAGCCTTGAAAAATCAATATTTTTCATATGGGAAATATCTACAACACATCTAACTTTTTGAATCGTTGTATCTCAGAAACAGTGACTCTTAGAAAAAAAGTAGTAAACATTTTTTGTAGATAATTTCATCTTCTACAATTTTTATCTGAGCCAATATTAAGATAAAACTTACCGTTTTGCTGAAAATAGCCGAAGAACTAATTTTTTGAACCTTTGACCATTTTTTCCCGACATCAAATTTTTGAGAACTTTTTGACATTATACATATAATTATACTCTGAACAAGTTTGAGCTTCTTAGGAATTTATGTAAATGCCTAATTTGACTGGACTATCACCAATAACTCCAAATCTTGCAGATTTTTGGAAAATCTGCAAAGTGAAACCCTCGTTGTATGGTTGAGAACTAAACATGCAATACGACGAGTCTGCGTTGGCGTTTTCGAAATACCCTCTTTCTGTTGGAACGTGACGGCAATACAACATAAGATAAAGTTGTGTGCATGCTGTATTCGTGAGCCTGGTTCTGAATTAAAACTCTCGAGATATGAAAAATTCCGGTGAATTTGCTTCCTTCTTTCTGTTATGTTTCCTTCCGCTTTTCTCTTATTTTAATACTCTAAAGTTTGATTTCGTTTTAAAAGCGATTCCTCCCCGTGAACCGAATTCATTTTTTTTTTTTTTTGGCTAAAATTAATTTGCATTTAAACTTTTTTAATCAAATTTGCGGGGTTGGAAAGTTCTTTTAATCAGGAAGCGGGGAAGGTTGAAAAGAAAAGGAATTCGTCTTCATCGACTTCCTGTTGAGAACAACCGAATTACGCTTTTTTAAGTCAATTATTATAATTCATTAATTATAAGAAAAGATGGGGAGAAAGTGAAAGCAAAGTCTGGAACAAAGCCCTCATTCTTTTTTCTTCCCCGACAGCATCAGCGTCAGCAATGGCTCCCATCCGAGTTTCCGGTTAAGGATTAAACATTTCCTTTTTCACTTGTTCGCCCGAGCTAATTAACATTCTATCGGAAGTAACTTTCTTATTGTTTGACAGTTGTACAGTTTCCGGATTCCTCGCGAACGTCGGCAAGTTCCGCCTCGGAAAAATCTAATTTGTTAGCGAGCGCTCCGCCAAACCGCTTTTCGAATGTCAATTAAACTAATTGAACAATTTGAAGGGGTTTTTTGTTGCCGAAATTCTCATTGTGAAAGAATATTAAATTTCTCAGCTATTACGATGATTGCACGCTTTTCAATTTTACCTTATCGCACCTCCCGCCCCTTCGTTTCCGCAAATTAATTTATTTTTCAAATAAACCGAATTTTCTTTCGTGCCTCCAAAAAAAACTTCTAAGAGTCGATTAACGGTCTAAGCAATCGTCAGCAAAAAACAACTTTTCCTGTGAAACATCGTTCACTGATTTTATTGTAGCAAAGGTCACTGCCTCCGATAGCTGAGCATCGCCATATTTTATGACGTTTGGACTTTTTGAGATTCCCTTTGATTTTACAAAATATGTCGGAAAAGGAAAAGATCCCAAATCCAGTCCCGTGATTGGTTGGAGAAAAGGGTTTTCCTTTAGTGGGGAATTTATTGAGAGAGCAAAAATGGCGGGAAAATAATGAGGCTTTGAAGATGAAAAATCTGATGGGAACTGGGCAATTTATGAGTTTTAATCATCTTAATTAATTATCTTTATTTTTTCGGCTGAATAAAAGGGAAAGGAGATAAATCCCAAAAGGCAACACTCACCAACTTCCGCAGCTGAATCCATCTCAGGATGGATTCCATAAATATTATAAAATGAGAAAGACATTCATTCGTTTCAATGTGTCTGTTAATCGCTTAAAATTATTGGTGCATTTCATTCCTTTGAAAGAGAGAATTCCGATCCGATTTCCCGAAAAATCCCGCAAAAACCTCAAAACCACCAAAAAGCAATGCTCTCAGCAGAATTCTAATCATTAAATCCAACCAATTAAAGGAGTCATTCCTGAATTATTTTCAGTTATCAAAAGTTCAAAGCAACCTTTAATGCTTTTTAAAAATATCGTTTCCTGTCAACCCCAGAATTTCAATTTCTATCCCCCTCATTAGAAAATTGAACCCTAAGGCCTAAACCGAAAGGAATTATTGAATCGGACTAATGCTGAACAACGCAGCATAAATGCCAATAAACGTTGTTAGTCACCCAAAAGGCTTTCGAATAATGGCGTTACATTTCTCAAAGGTTTGCTTAATTAAAATGCCTTTCTGTCGCTTCAGCCGGGACCAATCTCGTGGGGAAATTCACCCAAAGCGTTCGAAGAATAGTTCAGGACGTGAAGGATGAGGGGACCGCCAGCGGGCAGACGAAGGAGGAGGTCATGGAGACGAACGAGAGGCTGAGGACGGTCAGGGCGAGGCTGGAGGAGAATTACGACACCGCAAAGAAAGCCCTCAACACTCTCATGGGGAAGTACATGGAGTCCAAGACGACGAGGAATGTCTTCCACAGATATCCCCAGCTAAAAGCAATGATTAAAGTAAGTCCCTCACTTACCGTGTAACTATGCTGCGGCTGTGCTTACACCCGATGTAAATCTTCAGGAAGTGATTCGATTAGAAACTCAGTATTGGGCGCTGGTGGAAATCCCTAAACAAGAAAAACAAGAAACAGTGCCGGCTTTTGTGCTGAGAGCTTGTAGTATTATGGAAAAAACGGAGAAGTCGGGAGAGGGAGTGAAAACATCGGCCAAAATTGCAGAAGAAGAAGAACGACGTAGGGAGAGGATAAACAGGCTGGAGGGTACGTTGCCATTTTTACCTAATGAAGAATCATAACCAAACTAATACACACCCAACCATTCATTTCCAGACATGACGATTGCTCAAATAGAAGCGGAAAACACTCAGTTAACGAACGACCTATACCGGTTATTGAAGAAGTACTCGGCGTTGCGGAACCTAATTAGAGTTTTAAAGGTAAGTGGAGTTTGTTGTATATTTTGTATACTTCGTTTGATAACCTCACTTCGCTGTTTTGCTTTTCAAAATATAAAATATCTTTTGTGATCACATCGACGGGAAAGAGAATTTCACCTAATATTGGAAATTGGAATTTTGCCGGAGTGTATCTGAAACCTTTCAAGAATTCGGGGGTAACGAAAAAGGAAATATGTCGTCGTTGGGTGCAGCTTCAAATTTCCGCTTCGAACGCTCAGCAAGAAAGACGTTCGAACGTTGGAACCCTCGAGATTTGATGGCGTATCACGTGAAGTTGCGAACCCTCCACTTTAACTTTCCCCCAAATCAGAGCAAGGCTGCTTGATTGCTTACTCCATATTCACTCTACTTTTCGTTTCAGTCGCAATACGTCAGCTGCAAGATCTACCCGATCTTTCCTAGATATACATTTCTCAAGGACATGATCAAGGACATCATGCACGACCCCGATTACATGGAAGTCTGTCACGAAATCGACCCCGTCTAGCATTAGGATTACTTTAACCCTACTAAAAATTTAATATTTAAATTATTCGGGATTTTTGGTACACGGAGGGAGTAGTTATTGAATTCGTGTCAGTGTCAAATGCTTATTAAACCCTCGGGATTTGGCAGCTGAGTGCTGTTAGCCCCTAACGGTCTCTCTCTCTGCTGTATCAGCCATAAAGTGCCCGAGTTTTGATTGTGACATAAACGGGACTGAAGATTTGATGCCTATCGAGCGCAGCATAGTGATCTTGGATTTTTAAACCTGTGCCAAAACCTTTGCTTTCGTTTGCCGTATTTTTTTTTCGCGGTGTGTATCGATGAAAGTACAGTCAACCCTCCTATAACGCAATGTGGACGCCGGTAAACACGAAAGACAAAATTAATTATAATTTTTACTGAATTCAAGAGTTTATGTATAAGAACGATTAAAAAACTGAAACAAAAACTGAACTAAAAAGAAAGACTTCTAAAATAATGTGCTTTTTGAACACATCCTTTGTGTTTTGATTTTGAACACAAGACTTTGTCACCAACAAAACGTGTAGTGAAATAACTCTAATATATTCAGTGAGTACAGAAGTACAGAGAGAGATATTCACTGATTACAGAAAGAACAGAAGGAAAGCTGCGTTTTAAGAAAATTGACTGTATTTTCTCTATTTTTTGTTTTGATTTGCTGTGCTATGAAAATTATAAAATTAAACTCAGTGTTTGCCACTGTATGGCTGTGGCATTTATGCGTGGGAATGCGAGGATGAGATGGACGAAAGTTTGGAAGCAGTTGCGCGATATTATGATTGGGATACAGAAAGGGTAATAATTGGAAACAAAGGGTACACACATGATCACTAATTATAAAAATATATGACGACCATACATAATAAAACAGTTTTTAATTTTTCATATGAATTTTTTAATGAAATTGAGTAATTTTTATCAATCAAAAACCAACCTAATTGGGTTAATTTTTATTGAATACACTGTACATTACACTCACCCATTATTTAAAATGCTTTGACACTGCGCCTAATAAGACGAGTTTAGACTTAACTGTATTATAATGCCATGAAGTATAAACATTATTTTAAGGCGCAGATTGGTTTTCTTTTAACGTAAAAAATAAATTTTGCTTTTCTAAATAACCAATGAATTTATACTGTAAAATTTAGAAAAGAAAGTCTAAAAAATTGTAATGATTTGGGATATCTATTGGCAGAGTATTTCCCGCAAAATTAATCAGAACTTCTCTCATGAATTCATAATTTTTATAAAATTTTAGAATCAGCACTGTAAAGAATTAAATAATAACTGTCAGTTGAACTGGACTGAAGGATAAATCTGCGGGGAAATATTTTGATCGAAAGCGTAAATATGAGAACGAGCAGTACCCGTTACTGTATTTACTTCAGTTAAAGTAATATAAAAAGGGGAGCGTATAACGTTGGGCAGAAACAATCTAATCCTCTTTTGATCTGTAATCATTACTAAATGAAAAGAACGATAGCACGGCAACAGACACAGGGTAACTCCAAGTCAAAGTCAAAGAAAGTAAAAAAAGAAAATTTATGTGAAGAGTTTGATTTGTGCATGATTTCCCTCCCTGCAAATCAAAATCACTGCCACTCGACTCATTTTAAGTGAATAAGCGGTGTCGCTAAAGTTGTCCTACATAAATATCATAACTATATAATAATATTAATTATATTGTAAGAATATATTAAATTTCACTCATAATTATATTTGATATTTTCTCATATGAATTGTTAAAAGGTCCAATTAAGAATTATTATAAAAACAATATGCCCCGTCCATTAGTAATCAATATTAAAAACTAAGTGAAAATATTTTCTCCATTTCAGCTATCTTTTATTTCCTAAAATTGTAAAAAGATATGTCTATTTTAGATTTCTAACCCTTTATAGTTAACTATGGCTTACTTTTCATAAAACATTAGAGCTGAATCCCTTTTTTATTTACGAATGTTTATGAAAGCCTTTTGAGATGAATTATGGGGTCTTAACTAAAGAATGACAGGGTGATATCTAAGGGTGGAATTTATAGAAGGAAACATCTAAAATTGTAGGAGCGACTTTTTTATTTTCACACGAGTATGTATGACAGTGTGCATAAGTAATATGGAGCATTGGAACGGCTGTATGTATCTGTCAATTCGATTCAGATTCATTTGTAGCTTTTGCTGATAATTTATGTCTTACTTAGGCGAATCCTTAACAGCCAAATGGGGCGATTGTGTCCTTTACAACCGTTTTCCACTAGTAAAACATTTGTATAAAATAATATTATTAATAAATTACTCTCAGGCATTTTTAATAATTAACATGGCTTCATAAGCACAAAGGAAGATGACCCGGTGATGTTCAAATGATGGCCACTCATTCTAATTTTGGCATTTCAAAATAATGGTGTTGTTGTGGCCCATTTTCATCAAGTGTCTCTCCCGGAGTTTCTGCATCGGTTTCTTTTATTTTTTCGAATTTATTTGAATGAGATGTAAATAAAAATGAATATCTTAGAGTCTTTAAAGTGGTAAATTTAGCGTTCTCCCCTTCCCTAGAGCTGGGAGTGATTTATAAGGTTTAAATTTAATGTCCGAGATTTCCCAAATCCAAACGCTTCTTCACAAACACTTCTACCAACTCTTTAAGTTTAATTAATGTCGGATTTTATCCCCGAATAATAAAAATAATAATGGTCCCAGTGCTTAGCCTAATGCCTCGTGCAGTATATTTTCCGCTTCAGCGTTGGAACTGCGAGGATTTGTTCCCCCCTTCATGAATTAGATTACACTTTCGAAGGGGTGTTCATCCCCCTCGGCCTGCTTTCTTTCGGCTTTGATTTGTGTGAGCAGAGGCGGACTTTATACTCAAAACAAATGCCTATTTGTTTGCAAAATAATTATTGTTACGTGGTTTTACTAAAAGTGGCTTTGTTAATTAAATAAAAGATTTTAATTGGTTTTATTCAATTTTTTTATTCTCCCGTGAGTTTATAGTTTTTTGGAAGGCAGTATTACAAACTGAGTATATAAGAAAAGTCGTTAGTCATCCCTTACTCAAGTTATCATGAATTAGAGGAAAAATTTAATATTTATGACTCCAAAAATTACAATATACTTACCAAAAATACAATAAATTAAAATACACAATTAACTTTATAAGAATTTTTATGAGAAAGCTTAATAAAATCATTAACCTTTAAAAAAAAAACCTAACACACGCGACCGTTAAATTTCGGTTAAACTGAAGCGTCGGTAAAACAGTCTATGCTTCCCATTTAGTCCGTGAGATGTCGCCCTAACAGCGCGCGAAGAAATCAACCAACCACAACAAATCGAGATGGCGCTGCTTCCGCAAAACAAAAAAAAGTTCGTTAAACAAAGAAGACGGGATAACAGGTTAGTCGAAAAATGTGACCGTTGAAAGTTGTATTAGGTGAGTCGGTAAGCCGGGAAGGGGTGAGACAATGAGTTGAACGACGGTTTAAAATAACAAAAAAATCTTTTGTAATGTGCGTGGATATAACCGGAGTGATTTTTGTGGGAAAATGCCGTTCGTCCAAAGGATCATCGAGCCGATTTATTTATCGCAAAAAAGTCTTTTTGATGAAAATGGCAAAAGTTTAGTGAGTGATTATGAGTTGGAAGCCGTTACGAATAACACGTTGACAAATGTTTTGAGACAGCTCGCTTCCCTGATTTTGGTCGCCAACGATATTTTCGAAGATCTCGCTAAGCAACTCCATGATGTTTACGAAAGGAGCTGCAAACTTAAAACCACCATCGACTCCGTGGAGGGAAAACTTGCCAAATGCGATCCGAAAACAGTTACAGTTCGTAAGTGTTGCTGCTCTAAACTAAAAAATTATTTATTCTAACAAAAACCCAGCACTGGTAAGAAGATTTTTCAACCGTGACTGCCTCTTTCCAGGTAGCTGCAAAACGATAAAAAAATAATAATTTTACAACAATGCAGTTAATCGCGTGTTCGCGCCATTTTTTTTTGCTAATGTCGATCCTTTAATAACTGCTTAGGCCTATAATTTATAAATTCAGGGGAACTGGTGTGATTTCACGAATTCAAAAGCAAACTGGAAATAAAAAACACCAGCGAACCCCTATGTTTCGGGAGTGTTCCAACGACCATACGGCTCATTAAGACGTTTCCCAGATAAAGTCGTCCCCTTTAGGTACTAAACGCGCCTGAACCCATTAAATGAACCAAAAAATGGTCTCACTTCACACATAAACGTTAAATAAAAGGTTGGCACTTCCCATGTCAACTGGGGAGCGCCGCTCCTCTCTTCCCCCCTCCCTTTGCCTTCTTTTTTATACTTTTTTAAACAAAATACCTGAAAAGACGGGTTCATTGATACTTAAAACCTAGAGATAATGGCTTCAAACAAAAAACAAATTTCTATTCCTTGGGTCAGTGTTACCGCCTTCAGGTATAGGCAGTTCGTCTTTGGCCTCTGAAGAACCCGAGTTTTAAGAATAAATTGTGAATTTCGGATTCTATGGTGAAAAGAGAGGAATTTCATTATGCGTTTGATGGGAAGTCGTAAAATGAAACCCTTCGGATGGGGTGAAAATTATTTTTTGTTAAAGAAATTGATGGTGCGATCCGAAAGAAAAGTCGATTTCACATTTCAGGATTTCCTGTTGTATTTTTTCCTCTCCTGAAGCGGAAATTTTCTTTCTCAGGTGCTGGACGACAGCATGATGGAATGCCTTAACGGGGAAAGGGGCCCGAAGAAATGTTCTGATGATTTTTACATGCTTTTTCCATTTTTATCTCCTCTCCTTTTTCGTTATCTTTCAATGTGTTCGGGGAAATATCATTAACAAGACGGTTGTTTTTTACTCGGAAGGATTTTATTCATTTGTGTGGTGTCCCTCCCTTTTTTCCCTGAAATATTAAACATTCTTGGTTGCTTCCTGCACAGTGAGGCGGAGTAATTTATGTGGATTTTCAACGGTAAATTCCTGTTCCTTTTGATTAAAGAAGATCCAAACAACTACATTAGAAACGATCGCCCGCCGAAATAGTTTCTGTAGCTGAACGCCAATGTATTGTACTTGTCCAACTGTCTTTTTTATGGCGTCCTGTTGTCATTTCTTTAGCTCTTCATTTGGGTCTAAAGAAGCAATAAATTTCCCATCAGGTGCCACAAAATAAACTACTCTGGACTTGAGTTCATTCAAAAGACGATTTTCCTTTAACATAATGAGAGAGCAACCAACACACTCGGCTGAAAAGCGCAATAAAATCATTGGGCAGGTGTTAAACCGTCAATGACGCTCAAGTGGTCTAAATTTATCTCCTTAAACCACGCTAAATGTAGAGTCCTAAATCCTAATGAAAAACGCCATCCGACCTGCAGGACGCCATGTTCTCCACTCAAACTTCCTCCTACACGTGCACACCTTTGTCTCACGTGGAATCACCGCCTGCGTGGGCTCCCGGAGACAAAAAATCATTTACAGGATTTATCCGCCGCTTCGAAATTAAAAAAAACTAATGAGAAACTCCCATTTTCAGGATCAGATTATTATTAAAGTCAACTGAATCGCAAGGAAATGCGTCGGCCGATTTATGGCCGACAAATTGACCCCATTATGGCAGAGTGTTATGATACGATATGATGGCCGGACTCTTGCATAATGCCAATTCTCATTAATTGATTTCACATGGGGAAGGTGTTGGGGGTGGGAAGGGGATGTCTCGGTTGTTGGCCCGAGCAAACAAATTCCCTTCATTAACACTTGGAATAATATTTGGGTGTCCGAGGGCGCGCTCGTTTATTCTGGCAACCTGTTTGTTTTGTTTTCTCTCATTGATTGCCTTCGCACCATCGTCTCTCGTTGTCCGGGTCTGGTGAGAAAGTTCCCTCAATGGGTCGTCCGACAGGAGGGTCACGGCTCCATCGTGAGAGAATGCAATCAGAGTGATTGTTTGCTGTTTTGATTGGAAAGTTGTTGCTAAATAAGATCGTCAGCGCTTTTGTGCACCTCCTACGAATCAGCTCCAACACCTTTTTTCTTAGTTTTTAGATGAATCATCATTCCTTTCCTCCTTTCACGTTTTGTGTTTACTTCTACATCATCAGGTGCTACGGTCCATTCAGAAACCTCCTCAATCATCTTTTAAAACTCCTATCCTGACAGCTGCCCGCTCTTTCCCTTTTAGCAGTTCCTCGGTGCTCCGCCTGCGGGAGACTGTTGAGAAAGTCCTCTTCAGATAACAAATTAATATAATTAGGGACTGAGCTCGCGCCTTTTGCGGAGGGGTCGAAGAAAGAACTTCGACCTTCCAATGAATTAAAGCCGGAGCAACTGCCTCCTGTCATTTCCCAACCGGTGACAGGGCTTTGTTGTAGGCAATTGCGCATCGTGTCAATTGTCACTCGGTGAATGGGGGCGCAGACAGCAGACTGTCTTGTGTCATCTTTGTCATAACCCCACTCATGACACCATTCCATGCTTTTATCGCGTCTAAACAGCTCAACCATCCTTCGGAAGTGGTTGGAAGCGGGAGATTCGGCTGTCTTCCGCACTGGAGCAATAAACAGCTGTGGAATGGGAATGCTGAAGAAAAATTTATTCATAATCGATGGGGCAGTTGAAAAGGGTGCAAATATTAATATATACTAAAAAGTCTTGTCTACGGGTGCCTTCTGCCACAATTACGGGCGGCAGCGACCAACAGCATTCTGCTCTTTTCTTTTTTCCTAAGGATCTCCAAAGTGTTGGTATCTGTCCAAGTAGTTCATTGTCAATTTGATTTTTATTTCCCAAACGAGAAAATCATCTCCATCAAAGAGACTCGTCACTTTCTTAATACTTTGGCAACGCTTCGAAGCAGACAACTGAGCGCGAGTCCTGCTCCGTAATTCCGAGAATTACTTAACGAACTCTTGTCACATCTTTTAATTCGGATTAATTATTTCTAAATTTTATGAATAAACTGCCTTGGTCTGTTAAAATCGTGACGAATCCTCGTAAACTTTTTCAAATTTGAGATGGATTCGCCCCAATTACGAGGAAACCGGTTCGGCGTCCGAAAGCATCGGCCTCGGCTGCGGCATAATTGCGGCCCTTCAGGGTCACGCAAATGACTGGGCCCTCTGGAAGCGAAGCAAAAACAAAGCAGCCGACGCCGAAGGAAACGGCCTTGCGGTCCCTTTACTTCCACTAACGACGTCTCGTGTCTGGAGGTTTTACGCAATGCATTGAGTCAAGGGCTTCATGAGCCGTGGCAGCAGAAGCAGGTGCTGTCTTACCGATTCATTTTATCAAATTAAAAAGCAAATGTTTCCCAAATTTTCAAAGGGGTTGAACAAACGCAGGAGCGAAACGAGTATGCGCATCGTTTATCTGTTCTTCATTGCACTAAACTCGATAATGCGATTCAATTCTTAGCTTTAATTATCTAATTGGCAAATAGAGGACAGTGTTAATCGATTAGGAAGTGGGAGAAAGCTTAGAAAGGAGGTGAGACAAAAGGTAACGTCTAAAAGAAACTACTGTAGGAATATAAATATTTCAGTATTACAAGGGAAAGTTTAAGTTATGATCTTTGGAAAGGAATAAACACAAAATTTTAGAGAGTTCATTTTGAGAGATGATCGAACCCACTGCCACCCTGCCGCGGTCTCCTGCTCGCTTTTTGTAACAGTTATTGCCCGATGACACGCATTTGCGTCATCAGGTTATCGTCATGCATCTGGTAATCACCGAGGAATTGGCTGGTCTCTCACTTCGTTAACGCCTTTTCCCTGAAAACTGGTCATCTAGTTTTGCCCGACCTTGGGGAAGGAAATTTGCTCCGATAATTATTCCTCGAATTCCGTTCGGTGATGGTTCGACTGCTTTGTTGATTTGTTTCAACAGAATTCAATTGTTCAAGGCAAAAGGTGGTCGGTTCTCGCACACCTAATCGCTTTTATTTGCGATGTGTTTACTGTAGCATTTCTCTGAATCTCGCAAAGGTTGCCGTCAGGATCGTTCCGCCCATTCGCCCAAGACAATCCGAAAACTCTACCTTAATTGGCTGAACTTTGAACTTTTACCCAAATAATCGCAAAATCCGGATTATTACAAAAATAAAAACATCTGCCGCGCACCCTTAACTAATATATACTTAAGGGTGGTTTCAGCTTCACTCCCCTGACAAATAAATCGGAAGGATGTTTGGAAACAATTTTCCTTCTGCCTTTCCTTCCTTTTGTTTCTCTTTAGGGAGGAGCCCATATAATTAAATTGAAAATTCATAAATTAAAAGCTCGGGAGACTCACAGAAGGAATAACATTGACCGACAAACCAATAAAGTGGTTCTTATATAAAACAACACCATTCTTTACTCACCTTTTCAAATAACCACGACATGAGCTCATAATTCGCGAAGTAGTTCGCTCCAACCCTGAAAAAAAAAACAAAAGCTTAACAAGGATTGCTTTCAAAAAAAAACAATCCGACATTTCGCCCTTCACGGTGCCTAAACATATCGTCCTCAGCGGTTGCGTAGGAAATGCGTTAATCTTGTAAATGGAACAGCTGTTCGGGGAACTTTCAAAAAAGGCAGTTGTTAAGGTGAGTGCAGTGAGGGCGGGAACGTGCCTCTCGGTTTTGAGCTTCCTGCATATCATATGGACGCCATGTGGCTCGAAATTACATCGGTTTTGGCCTTCCGCAATCCCGAAACTGCTCCTGCTGCAGTGGGATACGACTCCGAGTTCCGGAATCCACCGTTCCCCGTTGCTTACCTGCTTAGGTGCAGCAGCTGCAGTTACCTGTGAAGGTTTGAGGGCTTCCACCTTTTAAATGAATATCTTTTATGAATCACAGGGGTTGAAATTGACAGGCGTTTTTCTGTTTGCTCATGGAGTTACTTCCGTTTTGACTGTTCCTGCTCCGATACTTAATTTAAAGATTGTGAGGGCGTGAGGACTTTTTGTGAGGGATAAGGAGATTTAAAGTATTCCTCTTTCCTGTAGGGAAAATTGCTTTCTGGTGGCACTAAACAGAACTGTTATTCTTTGTCAGCACTGTTTTGGGAAGTCAAATAAAAAAATGTCATGTTGAATTTAAGTTTGTTTCTCATTAAATTTCGGACAAAGAAATAACCGGATCGTGTCAAAGGTTTCAATAAAACCTAATAGAATCAGACATGAAATCAGAACAACTTGCAGATGACATTTCAGACATCCCGTTTGGCAAAAACCAAACCTGAATTACGGCCAGATTTGGCAATCAGGGCGTAAAATGAACCTGAGGACCCAAAACGCCCTGCCCAGGTTCCTTCGGCCCATTGTCGAACGAAAGAGAGAGAGAGAGAGAGAATTCTCAGAGCGATGACGAAGCCATTCCTGACAACAGAAGACGTTTGCTGTCCTGTCACGGTCTGGGGATTTCTTTTAGAAAAGCCAGCCATTAAAAACGCGAAATACTAACCTTGGGGTTACTCATGGCCGTCCCTTCTTAAAAAAAAAATTAATGGTTTGTACGGTGTACAGACGCATAGGTGTACTTTAATTTCTTACCTTTCCTTATCTGTAAATCTGAAGAGGTTGTTTCGTCAGACAAAATTAACGAACTCTGATCTCAGCAATTCCTAAACTGTATTGTATAATCCCAGGTTATACAGTTTCCCCCGTTCAAATCGAACCCTCAATTTACATCTGGAAAAATCATAAAAAAAGGAAATGATCAACCTGTTTGCAAATTGATTTGCAGAGGGCGGTGGAAGTATTCCCTCAATAGCACAATCTTCTCAAAATAAAAATGTTTTAATTAATTTCGCAGAGATTAATTTAATTTCCGGAGCGAAAAATTCACGTTAAATATTTATATGGGTGATTCCACGTGAAAGGGGTCGGTGGCCACAGGTCGACCCCCTCCGATTTTCTTCAAATTTTACAGGTTTGTACCTTAGTGCCTTGGATGAAAAACCCCCAAATTTTAGTTCGATATCTCCATCCGTTCCGGAGATATCGCCATTTGAACAAAAAATGACGCGTTCCATTTTCGGCGTCCGACTCGAAAATCGACAACTTTGCACTCCCGTCCTGCAGAACCTATCCAACCCACAAAAATGAGCTTTTGCATAGTGACAGAGCTTTACATGCTCTTTCGAATGGCATGTGTTTCAACTTTTTAGGTCTTATGGTTGCTGAGCTACAGCGCCTCGAAAACAGGTCTGAAAATTGGGCGCCAAAAAAATTTTCAATTTTCAACGCCCCATAACTTTTTTTTGCATTGACCGATTTCGACCAAATTATGCATGGCGACAGTGCATCACTAGAGCTTCAAAATGAGCCATGTTGGACATTCCTAGCATCACCTCACCGGGAGTCATGGGAGTGCAAAGTGGTCGGGAAACGCCATTTTAGCGATTTTTGACCAACTTTGAGGCCAAATAGCAAAATAGTGTCATCTCAGATTTCGTTCTAACTTTGCTCGTTGAAAGGGCATATCTTACGCTTTCGAACGCACCCGTTTCGATTTTAGAGAAACCACTCTGAGGGGGTGAAATCGCCCCCCCAATGTACCCATGTCAACAGCGGCCACCAACTGCATTTGCCCCCTCATGGAAACCTCGAACGCTTCCGATTTCGTTCAAATTGTACCTGAACAATGTGTAAAGCAATCATTAACGACGTACGAAGTTTCAATTGAATATCTGTTACCGTTCGTCCGCTATTCCTAAAGTAAGTTTTTGCATCCACGCGCCCGCCCAAAAAATGACACATTTTCCTTGCGGCCAAATATCTCGGATGTGTATTCTTGCACTTTCTTCTAATTTGGTATGTGAATAGAGCATATTTCAAGCTTTCCATAGAATATAGTTTCATTTTAGAGCAACTACTCTAAGTGGGTCAAATTGACCTCTGAATGTGGTGCAGGGGTTTGTGCCCACGTAGCCCCCATCGCGTTTCCGCACTTGTATCTCAGAAGTATCATCTAGGATTTGATTCTAATTTCGTCTAATGATAGAGTAAACACTAAGCTTTCAAAATCACTAGGTTTTAACTTAGAGAAACGTTTTTACATGTGCGAAGTTTGCCCTAGAAAGCAGACGCAGTAGCGGCTACCCGGGCTTCATATTTCTCCTCCAGTCGAATATCTCAGGAGTATATGCCGTGATCTCTTTGTAATTTAGTTCATGGATAGAACATACTTCAAGCTTTCAATAGAATGTTATTTCATTTTAGAGCAACTTTTCTAAGTAGGTCAAATTGGCCCCTGAATGTCGTGCAAGAGGATGTACCCACTAGCCCCTATCCTGTTTCCACCCATGTATCTCAGGAGTATCATCTGGGATTTGCTTCTAATTTCGTATAATGATAGTGTAAACATTAGGCTTTCAGAATCATCAGGTTTTATCTTAGAGAAACGTTTCTAAGTGGGTCAAAAATCTCCCCAAAAACTTTAAAACTTAACAACCTCTTAAAACTCGCATATTTTTGTAGTTATGGTTGCATAACCAAATTTGTAGGCGTGTAGGGGAATTTAGAAAATGAATAATTTACGGAAAACATGTAAAAATGGGGGCACAAATCGCCAGAATCATATACAAAGAAGATGCACAAACGAAAACGGAAGCGTTCGAGGTTTCCATGAGGGGGCAAATGCAGTTGGTGGTCGCCGTTGACATGGGTACATTGGGGGGGCGATTTCACCCCCTCAGAGTGGTTTCTCTAAAATCGAAACGGGTGCGTTCGAAAGCTTAAGATATGCCCTTTCAACGAGCAAAGTTAGAACGAAATCTGAGATGACACTATTTTGCTATTTGGCCTCAAAGTTGGTCAAAAATCGCTAAAATGGCGTTTCCCGACCACTTTGCACTCCCATGACTCCCGGTGAGATGATGCTAGGAATGTCCAACATGGCTCATTTTGAAGCTCTAGTGATGCACTGTCGCCATGCATAATTTGGCCGAAATCGGTCAATGCAAAAAAAAGTTATGGGGCGTTGAAAATTGAAAATTTTTTTGGCGCCCAATTTTCAGACCTGTTTTCGAGGCGCTGTAGCTCAGCAACCATAAGACCTAAAAAGTTGAAACACATGCCATTCGAAAGAGCATGTAAAGCTCTGTCACTATGCAAAAGCTCATTTTTGTGGGTTGGATAGGTTCTGCAGGACGGGAGTGCAAAGTTGTCGATTTTCGAGTCGGACGCCGAAAATGGAACGCGTCATTTTTTGTTCAAATGGCGATATCTCCGGAACGGATGGAGATATCGAACTAAAATTTGGGGGTTTTTCATCCAAGGCACTAAGGTACAAACCTGTAAAATTTGAAGAAAATCGGAGGGGGTCGACCTGTGGCCACCGACCCCTTTCACGTGGAATCACCCATA
>JAQIBA010000056.1:397877-456768 GCA_028293925.1 Brueelia nebulosa | reverse complement strand
ATATTCTTTTTAATAACTCGGAGGCGGATGAACAAAGGCTTTGGGATATTAAAAATATGTTGTTAACAATTTTTTTTAATGAAATTTAATTCCCACAATTCAGCAATTCGGAAATAATAAAAAGGTTAACATAAGGTCGAGACATTATTTAGTAAGTTAATAAACTATTGAGTTTTAAAATTGTGCCCAAAGGGTGAAACTTAAAAAGGAATACAAACAACTCCAGCCAATTCCAAATTTTAATCTTTCACACGCTATAAGGGGTTGGTAGGTACTCAAGGGTTGACTCCATTATTCCTGATTCAATCGAAGGGGAGGATAAGTCTGTCTTCGGGTTTGATGTCACATTCCCGGAGTTCAGAAGAACCCAGGGCCAATGAACGGGACGAGGATTAATAATAGAGGGCACAATTCACAGAAAAAGGATTGGAAAGTCCTTAAAAGGGAGATGACTTGCTTTTGCGGACAGGACAAAGGTGGTGACAGAAATAAGCTTATGTTCTTTATTAGGAAATGCCCTGAGTACAATGATTTCCTAAAATGAACTCGAATATTTAGAACATTCGATCGGATTTCGTATCTGTTACATGAACTCACACCCCCTAAAAGTCTCCCCCCCAACTATCCTCTGCCAAACGGTGAGAAACTCTCGACAGCTATTGACCGATTTTAACTAACAAAAGCAACGAGGCAAAGATTTCTACAAGTGGAAGATTATGGCTAATAAAATAAACAAAACTATTGGGAGAAAGTAAATCCTTGAGCACGCCAAGGAGTAACTTATGGAAACATCAGTGTCATACCCTTTCGCTATCACTCTCCAATTATCGGGAATTAATTTTAAAACATTTTTTAATCCGGTTGCATGAATCCACACTCGTCATATTTCCTCCTCGAGTCATAGTTGGAAGTTCTGTATCTGTCAGGAAAAACAGTTCATTAATTTGGTGCTCCTGTGTTTCCGCGCTGCTGCTCACTCCCAACTGTTTGCAACGCTGTCCCCTTCCTTGGCGAATCCAGAACAAAGAGAACTCCGTGAGGTCAATACCCGGGAAATGCATATTAAGTACTCGTATTTTATGGAATTATTTTTACGGCCCGTGAAGTGGCGGACTCAGGTTTTTTCCTGGTTCGAAAACCCGCAGAAAATTTACTCCAGCCGAGACACCTCGGAGCTTTTCCATATTTGTATAAAAAAATACCGTTTAGGAAACTCCACAACGGCTTTATTTTTCAATTTCCCCCCAATTTTTCCCAATATTAACTCTTTTCCATCGAATGATTGCTCAGTTGGAATCAATTCGAATTTCATAGCGAACTCACCCTTCGCCGGAATATTCTGAAAGTTAGAGAAGAAAATCTTGGGGGATATTCTGCTGGAGGGAAAGAGATTATACTTTCTCACTCCCCATTGCGTCTCTTTTCCTGCCTTCCTTCTTTAATCTTCTTGACCTTTTTCAACCTATGCATCTCATAAATACTTTTTACCTTAATGCAAGCGAAAAGCCCGCAGTTTTCGACAAAGATCTCTGCGGATTTACCTGCATTAGAGGATACGTTCTTTGAACTTCGGCAAAGATTTTCCCTTTCATAAATTTACCCATGTCGCACTAAAACTTTTTCTCCCGATTGTGGGTGTAAAAGGAAGCAAAGAGAATTTACCGTAAAAGCCGTTTATGGTTTTGGCTATCGCGGCTTTTATCGCTCTTCTCCGCCCCGTTATTTTTCCTCTTTTCCTCCTTTAATTATTTATAAAAATGAGTGTCACCAGTTATTGTCAGCCATTTTACTGGGGATTTTGAGGACACTACAATGGTGGTCCGGACTGCGAGGACGCAGAAGAATGTTATTTCCAAGGGCGAAAACATAAAACAGAGGGTTGGATATCGACTTCTCTTTTTATCTGGTTTTTCCAAGAACATCTAGATCCTCGGGGACCCCCGAAAGAAGCATTAAATTCCCGTTTCCGAGCCCAAAAAAGTACAAACGTCGCCGGGAAAAGAATATAAACGCGTTATTATATTCAAACCCTCTCCGCTTTTCCAACCCCCTAACCTTTGTTTGATTTCGGGTTATTATGCCTATTCATTGTCGTTGTTTCGGTTGAGAGACTTTTAAAATACACTAATGTTCAACGGCGATGGACAGCTGACTTTTGCGATCATTTGCCCCTTGATTTTAAATTGGGGGTTCACATCAATCATTTTATGCCTCATTGTAATTCCATTTGGAGAATTCGTGTGGTATCTCAAGCCTGGGGAAGGTACGAATGCAATTGCATAACTTAAGTTATAATGTTACGAAATATTATAAAAAGTTCCAAAATTATTAAAATAATGACGAGAGAAAAATCCTCAGTTTTAAAGGCCTTATGCCACCCTTGTTTGTGACTGTTTGTTTGTAATCCCAATGAGGGTCAAAGAATGAAATGTAAAAAATCATAGAGTAATATTTATGAGGGGGAAAAACATTAATTGGACGTTCGTTAAATTTAATAGGAAAAGTTATTCTGTGCGGTTTTCAAAGATTCGAAAAAGCAATTAAGTTTAGGAAATGAGAATCGGGGAAAAATAATGGTTTTGAAAGAGCTTTTCAAACCTTAGAGAATCCAGTAAGCATTTGAGAAATTGTAAGAGAACTAAAAATTGGAGAAATGTCCCGAACTTCATTAGAAAAACCAACAAACAAAAAATTGTTCCCTCAGGAATGACGAAGAACTGCAAACACAAATATTCACCAATCCTCCGAGCTCATTATTTCTTCATTTGTTCTTCGACAGGTGGAACTCTTTCGCTGAGAAACAACGCCGTAAACCAAACGAAGACATTTTTCTCACAATTCGAAAGGCGTCAAAAATAACATGTTTTATTTTAATTAGAGTCGAGTACCGCATTTGACTTTAATACTGTTTTTCCCTTATCGTTTACGACGCCATTTTAATCATTCTCCGTGCAACATTAATTAGAGAGCACATATTTCCACCGCAGAATGCATTGTCACGACTACCCGACTCCCAATTTTTTATTTTTCACCCAACAACCAATGCTGATAAGTGCGATTTTTCGTGAAAGAAGGCCCGCTGGGGAGACGGGGGGGTTCTCCGGAGATTAACGGTTCGGGGAAACGGGTTTGGATTACGACATTCCCGCGTTGGCAAATTAGATTTTCGTAACGCCGCGTCGGGATGGAAGGTTTTTCATTTGACAGCTTGATTAAACGTGGAGAAGAATCTGTGAGGGAGGGGAATCGCATGGGGAGGGGATTTCCTCGAAAGTAACTCTTCCATTTCCTCGGAGACGAAGCGCGAAAACTTAAATAATTAACAATTAAAATCTGAAAGATGTGATGGTGTGAGTGTCACACTTGTTTAGTTTTTACAGCTGATGAATTTTCGAACAGATGATTTAATAAAAAACTAAGTATAAATATGTTCGCTTTGTTTATATTAACTTACATTCATTGTACTCCTCAATTTCTTACACTTATTTGCATTTATCATCTCATACTCGCTCACGCTTTTGTTTACACTCGCACACGCACGCGCAGTGATGCCAACATTTAATAGTAAAGAAATGCATAAATAATTTGACTTCCGCGCCAAAAATTTATTCGGTACAATTCACCTGCTTTTTCAAATATTTTCCATATTCCAACACCTAAACGTTGCCATGGTGATCGAATTATGACTTACAAGTATTTCATCACGTATTTCCACGAATAATATTTTCCAACCGTTTGCAACCCCCTAAAAGTCTTCGCCCCATTGTCCTTCACATCCCAAAAGTCGGGTTTTAATGCACTCTTGAGCAGATTTTAGCCCGAAGGAGGGAGGAAATTTTTTATAGAATGCGTGAGTGAAATAAAAAATGGAGAATTCCCCTCGGGAAACTCCAGCTGAGTTCTGGTCGTGACACGTGGTACTCCTAACGTGACGTGTTAGGAGCCCTCAGAGTGTTACGGTTTCGAGCTTTCCACTGGCCGGGCCCTGTTATCAGAGAAAATATCTTGGGTCGCCACTCTTTATCAAAATACTCTATCAGATCTCTCAGAATCGTTTTAATTGTTATTCATCTCTATCGGTAACATATGGGGATTTAATTTTCATCCCTATTGTGCAGGGGATTGAAAAAAGTGGCGCATCTGCCCTAATTTTTGGTTTTTTCTGAAGAGTAAAACCCCACCGGAGAGGGAACGGATCACAAAGGGCGACTCAACCGCTCTTCACGTTTTTTAAATATTAAACTGCAAAAGTTGAAGAGCTCGAAAATCGTCCCCCTCCGATGAAAATTTCCTTAATAAGTAATAAAAAAAATCAGGTGATGGGCGAGGGTTGAAATTACACCGCCTCCCTGTAAGGGTGATTCTTATTTATATGTTTATGATTTGAAAAAGCCGAGCTTTCATATCGATTTTCTCGGCTTCCATCCAGAGCGCTTTCTGTTTGTCTAAAGTGTACCTCTAGGGGAGGTTGTAATTCTCTCGCAGGAAGGGTGTATAACGCCAAGTCACGCCATTAATCTTCCTTCCTAAATGCTCGTCTCCCAATCTTAATCTGTTGTGTTGTTATTATAAATAAATGCGAAAAGATGGTCGTTAATTTTATAAATGTAATTATGGAAGGTTTAAAAAGATGGTGGCAATTAAAGGATGAAAGTGCTTCATTATCAAAAGTTTATCAGAATTAATATGGCATTGGTTTTGAGTTTCAATATGGAATGAGTGATTAGAGAAACTAAATGCGCTTTTGGGGTAATTATTCGAGTCAGATCTCGGCCAAAATGAAACCAGACCTTGCTTCGTCATTAAAAAAGATGTCTCTCCCCGCCTGGTGAGATATTAGATATGCAACCTGGGATTTTAGGGGTTGAAGACGTCACCTTTCACCGCAAAGTAACCGCCAATAGCCTCTGAGGGCAAACTGGGCCGCAGCCTGCCATTCAAACCAAGGACCTAACGAGCATGCTTCCTGTTTATAAATACCCACCTTTGTGTTCACTCGTTCATCTTTACTCATGAATTACTTTGTTTCATTGTGTATTCGTTTGTTTCGACTTTACCGTCCTCGAGAATTTTCAGAAGTGACCAACTGTCACCCAAATAAACACTTTTTCACATTTAACGTTCACAGCTGATATTAAACAATTGATTGGGGCGTTACTAAAATAATTATTTCATCGGGGTGCCACTTTCAGGTTTTGGGAGGAACACTTCTGACATTGGAATCATTCACGGTCTTTTGAGTTCTGATTACCAGCGGTTATGGTCTTCAGAAAAGTTCAGTAATTAAATTTTACCTAATGAGTAATAAACAAAGTGGAAAATGAAAGCCAAAAAGCAATAGTTTTGTTGTAACACCCCAAAATGTTTTAACCCGTATTTTCTTTAAGCCCAAAATCACTATTTTTAAGTTATTCCTCACTGACTTTGAACGCTTAATTCTTTAAGCTATAAAAACTTGCCAAGGTGGGGTTGGAATGCCCCACTATAAGTCATAACTGGGATGCAATGCTCCACCTGCTCCTCATCTGTGCTTTACCGGAAATATTTTTGTGAGCATATGCCAAAAATGCGGATGAGTTTGGCCATAGATAAAGAAATTCATAAAAGTAGATAATTCATTAGATCTAAAAAATTATACAAGAAGAAAAAACAAAAGCAGATTTCTGCTTTTGGAAATAGTAAATTCAAATTTAATATTTTATCGAAATTATTTGGTTTGTTGTATCAAACACGTGAAGCTGTTTTCTCTACAAATAGATAAAATTTGATCTCATTCTTCCATTTTGTCTACATATTGTTCTTTTTGAGTGTAAAGCTTGGAGTAGGTTTAATAACTGCTCTATATGCATTATTTGTGCATCTCAATTATTCCCTTTCTGTGTTATTTACAATTTAAACATTTATCCGGTTTAAAAATCAGAAAATTACAGAGTTTTGTCACAGGAAGGACGAATTAGAGAGAAAGATTGCCAAATGAGCTTTCAGAAACTCCTGACGGCGTCTGATTTTCGGCTGGAATAGCATTTCCGGTCGAGTTCAATCATCTCTGACTCTGCAGACTTGTTTTGTTCATAGGTGCACGCCCAAATCGGTTGTTTGAATGACAGGCCGCGTTCGTCTGCAAGAATTCTGCCCTTTAAATTTATAACAGACTTTAAAAATGAAATTTTTTAATTATGTGTTGAAATTTGAGGGCCTTTTCCAGAAACTTGACTGCTTCCCTCGCGTTGATATTTTAAGAAAATTAAATTTAATGACATAGATGAGAGGAACAGCGTTCTACGTTCAGCCGACATTGTTCAGAAACTCCATTCGGTGGTGTTTCTTCGGGTCTTTAAGACTTTCGGTTAAAATTTAATACGAACTAAAAACTAAATTGACAATTTTATGGAAGATGTTTCAATTTTGCGTTCGATTTAATCTCAATTCAATAAAACGTAATACAGCTGCGACTGTCGTAACTCCTCGCCAGTTTGATTTAAATCACCTCAGAATCCGTCTCCCAACAGCCACGTTGTTGGGGATTCTTCGCCAGCTGTCTGTCATTTTTCGTGCCCCCTCCCCCCTCGCCGCCCTTGTATGGCTTTCGGGGAAGCCCTAATAAAAACTTGGAAACGTTACTAACTGGAGTTTGAAGGCTTTCCTTGTCGCGTGTTGGATGGAACAGTTTGAGGGTTCCTAATGACCCCGAAGAAAAGGGGGAGTTACGAAGATAGTTATTTTCTTCCTGACATTCCTCCCGCTTTATTAATCGCTTCACGTTAACGAGATCGATGACTAATAATTATTCACTTTCCTAATTATTTAATAATACGTGTCATTACGAGTTTTATTTCGGAAGTGAGGCGGTTATTAATATCCTTTTCACCCCTTTAGACGATTAAGAAAAGTCAAATTGCAATTCTTTCAGTTTTCGCATTACAAACTTTCATTTTGCACGTTAAATCCGCGCTCATTCCATCACTGGAAAGGCACATTACGCCGTTACATGGCTTGCAAAGCTTCTGGTTGTAAACAACAACAAGTGGGTTGCGAAAACAATAAAAGTTTGCTTGATCGGCACAGCCTAAGTGGGAACGACCTCCGTGAATCGTAACAGGAGATGCTAATTTACAGTCTTCGCAGGTCGTAAGAATTTCAGACTGCAGAATGGCGGATCGGATTGCGGTTGCCTTCTGCTGGTTAATCTCCATCCCGGAAAGAGATGTTTTACGAATTCGGGCGTTACAGACGGACGGTTGGATTGTACGCTCATCAATGAGGCATCAACAGCCAAGATAATTAGGTCTTGAAGGAGAGAGGCTGTCACGGTTTATTTTCCATCAGAATTAATTCCCCGACAGGTCAGAGGTGATGCTTCCTGCGCCTTCGACAGACGTCCCGGATTACGAAAAGAACAAAAAAAAGAGTGGGCGTCTCTGAGGACCATCAGATTTCACTTTAATTTGAACCTGTCACTGATACATTACTGGAAAAAATATCAATTTCAAATCACTTCCGGTTTGAATGTCCCCGAAAGTATTTCGATAGAAGAGTTGGCTGTCATTGACAGTCTTCCCTTTGAAAAGGAGCCTCAGAGGGGAGAGTTAATTATTTCTGCAGAAGAGTGCAGAAACGCTGCAGGGGAAATTCCTGCGGAAGATTATAAATAACCGAATTGCTCATACGGTGCTCTAAATCTTTTGACTAAACGTTGAAAGTTTAGAAAAATTAATTTAGAATAAAAAATAAAAATTAGTACACAATGAAAAAGTATGTCCATTCCTGAAATTATAATATTTTCAAACCCTTTTTAACATAAACAAGAGACTCAAAAAGGAATAACGGCCATTTTAAAGCAGAAGAGCAAAAAATTCTCTCTCAGACTTTATTATAAAAGCATTACTTAAACAATAATGCCGAGTATTCGCCGTCACATAACTCATAATCAAAAAATTCGAATCGGGACTGTGCAGACTGCGGGAGATCAATAGACTTTTATTGTATTTCGTTGGGAACGAGGCCGAAGTCGATACTTGATTTTTATTAACGAACGAATGGGCTCCTTGAAAATGCTGGGGGCATTCGTCTCAAGTCCGCCTTGGTACCACACATGCCAACAAGAAGGAAACCATAACGAGTAAAAATAGCGGTTGCTCAAACAGAAACAGCGAAACGAGTCTCACTCAATAGTGCAATACACGAGCCCGCATTCTCGCCTTTTTTTGGTCATGTCTACTGCCCCGTCACGGGCCAAGTTGATTTAATGAAGGATACTCTGCATTCTATCAAGTTCTGCTATATGTTGGAATACCCATAATGAAGTTCTCCGTCTTTTAATCCTGTGAATATTAGTGCCAAATTTGGCCAAGAGACTATCTGTTGAGGAGTGCCATTAATATTATACAGTAACGCTCAAAAGTATTTTGACAATACTTTTTTAATTAATTACTTTACCATAAGATTTTATTTTGATTGTGTATTATTTTAGTATTGTAGATACGGTGTGGTATATTATTATACACAATAAGTATTGTGTAGTATTTTATTACGGTTGTATTATTTAGTTGTCAATACTATTGATAATATATTTTTCGGCATTTAAATAACAAAATAAACAAAACATAACATTTAGTCTTCTGCTTTTTCTTTAATACTCTTACTCAGTTCTATTATTAGTACAGTGAGTACTATTCTACAAAACTAAAGATAAACTCTTTGTTTTTTCAGTTATTTAATTATTATTACATTTATAAATGTAGTAAACCATTTTAATGAAATTTCACTTTGTATGTAACACTTACGAGTGAATAATTTTTTTTGTATTGTAAAAATACTTTTGAGTGCTACTGTATGTTTACTGTCTGAAAATTCTGGGTTCCAAAGTTCATCAAACTTGCCACAGGTTGAGTATCAAAGACTTACAGAAGTGGTAAAAGGCCGATTGAATCGTTTGACCGGTGGAGTATTTTTTAAGGCTTTTTCATACGAACGCCCTTACATTCCGCACGAATGAATGAGCCTTACCTGCCTTTTATTCCTTTCATATTGTGACGGAACCTTTTCTATGCGGCCACCCATTAGTAATTCAGTGCTGATGTGCAGAGAGATGCAGTCCGTGCAGAAGAGAAACCGGTTCTAGAGCTGTGGTCATTGAAGTCGTATTGTGCTGATTTGAATTGAGAACATCTGCCTCCCACTGTGTGTGTGACGGGCGCTGTAAATAAAGACCTTTATATATTATTATGCAATTATATTAATGTATTTAATGACAGAAATTAATACTCTCGGGTTTTAGAGTACAATAATCCAAACAAAGAATCACCCTCCCATTCGAATACATCTTCGAAGGGTTACGAACTGTTTCATAGCTGTCCTCACCTAATATTTTTATTCTAAATTAAAAACCATCTGTAATAACTTTACAATTCTGTTATGAATAAAGAGAACTTAAAAATATATTTTGTAATTCTTACGGCAAATTTGCTGCAGAAAGATAATTCGAAGTGACATTGGAATTAAACAAACAAAGAGGAAAATTCAATAAGAACAAAAGATAACGATCCACTCAAGAGGAAAACGTAATTGATAATCAAACATTTAAATATTGTAAATTATTAATAGCGCAATCATATTAAAACAGCCAAAAAGCTGTGATGAACGCTCCTTTGCAACAAAGCTGCATTTATTACTCACAAGAGTATAATAAATTTTTATGGGAATTAGTCTTTTGGGAGTCGCAGTAATTGATTAAAAAATTTAAGAATTGTTTGGTGATTTTTCCGTTAATACAGCAACGGTCAAATTAAATGAATTAATCTTTTCGGAGAACAATAGCAGATCAATGCCCGAAGATGTTTGCTAAGAACTTTATTTATTATGAAAATATATTAATTTTAAAGTGCTAAAATGCAAGATAAATTCAAGGAATTTTAAAAGATGGCTGAAAATAAAATGCCGTGAAGCGTGCTCTAACTTTATCAAACCCTATTTATTATGTGTTTTCCAGAGAAATTCACGGGGATGGAAAGTTAGCAAGAGATATTACTTTAAGCAGTCAGTGGAAGTTAAGAGGGAGTTTTCCTGCAATGTATTTCACACTGTCTTTGTCTTCCAGAAATTACAATCTCAAGGAGCAAATTGCAGATCGACTTTACACTGCAAGGTGGATCATTTATTTTTCTACACGAAACAACTTTAATTAACCCTTTGCGGTTGTATAAAATTTGTGTATGGGTATCTATTGGTCGGAATTAATTTCTTTGGAAAGAGCAGGGATACATATACTTAATATTCAGTAATATTTAGTCATATTTTAACAAGAGAGAATGTCTAATTACTGCTAATTACAATTTATAAAATATTCTTTGGAATTCTACAATGTAGACAACTGATATAGGAATGCAAACAGTATAAAATTCGTATAGTTCCTTGCTGTGGTGGCTGAGAGTATACATACGACCGCAAAGGGTTAATAATACTTTTCAGTTGAGCAGCGCAAGCACAGACACCAATGAAAACAATATGGATATCTTCATGCATTCTGTTAAGTTCCGACTTGTCCACTGAAAATGATATTTTCACTCTGAGGAATAATTTTTTACCCAGGATTATAATTACCGGCGTGGGCCACTTAAAACAATAGTCTTTTACAATACAATAGTAATGTTTTATATTTACATTACTGATGACTGTACACACGTGTTTGACAAATATTCGGCAAACGGATCCATATATGGGTAATAAACATATAAACATCGAATAATATTAATAATATTATACCATACATCTGATCGTTACCACAGTATCCGCCAGTCGCTATTTACTGTTGCCGACTCGCCCTATTCCCACGTCGGTAAACATTACATTTATATTTTTATATTCATGTCTGTCTCATTATTTAAATGCTAATGTTTTAATACTAAATTCATGCTTTTAATACATCCAAAAGCTTCTACACTATTGACCCAACGCCTGATTTAGAAACCGAGAAAATGCAGTCACTCGAAATTAAATATTTTTCGTTAAAAATTAAAAAAAAATATTAACTGATGCACCTGACTTTCGGACATCCGCTTAAAATATAATTAATTCCGCCGAGCAATTACTTAAAGTTAATTGGGATTTATGCCCTCCGCGTTCTTCGCAGCACCGTAACTCCTCCGCCATGATCAATTAATAGACATTGTTAGTGACACTGTATTAATGTGATTGACATCAGGTGAAAAATGGAAATAACGTTCACCTGAAGTTTCCCCGTGCGTGATGGAGCGTTATATTTAAATAATCACAGGCATTTTTTTTATTGATTACTGTATTTTTAGTACAAATGTATAATCACAATGGAGTCTTTTTATTTTGTTTGAGAAATGATAAGAAAAAAAAGTAAAACTAAATTTGCCTGATATTTTATTTTTATTTCTAAAAGTTTTCAATTTTTTAGATTTAATTCCAATGATTTGTGCTCCAAACTTATAAGGAGGCAATTCATATCAGTAGGGCTAATTTTTTTGATGAGTTTATGGTTGATAACTACAATCGGTATGGTTGTAAGAGAACTTAATGTCTTCTTTTGAAATTAAAATAGCCGATAATTCATTAAGTTGAAAAATTTATGAGTTTTATTAATTAAATAGTAATAGAAATTATTGCGTCATTTTAAGGCACAGCATTAGACAAAATCAATCAAAAGGGCCGTTTTTAATATTATGTCAAACCCCAAATGTTTATTTTTATTGGCAATACCATCGGCGGCGATGACCGGAGTTGAAATTCGGGGATGTTTTGTTGTGCACCCTTAAAATCCAGCTGTTCCCAAAATAGAACAACGAAGTCAATTGCAATTCAAAATTCTTTTGAAACACCCTCCTTCTTTGGAACCCTTCCCGGTTAAATTTTACTAAGCTAATTTTAATTTTTCATCTTCGACTCATGGCCTCAAACTACCGCTGACTCTCATCGCTGAATTATAATAATCGATTAATTGATCGAATGCTAAAGATATGAATCAGTAAAAGGTCGTTGCATGAAAGCGTTTCGAGTGTTTGGCTAAATTAATTTTCAGTCTCCTCTGATATTCTCAGACCTCAAATGAAATGAAATTATGAAATTTCGTACAAATTTTTTTATTCCGAGAATCCACAAGTAAATGAAAAATCGCAGATTGAAGATAAATAAAATGAAACAACAGAAAGAGAAAGAGTAAATTCCAGAGCTCATTAATTTATAATGTGTCCTTGAAGAAACAATGTGCGAACGTGAAATATTTTAGTCCGAAATGAAAAAAAAAGAAAAGTCTTTGCTGAATAGCGCTTTTGAATTTATCCTATTTTTTTTTATAATAAAGGCAAACGTATGGTCATTTTTCCTCAAAACTGTTGTATTTCCGTTTCTTCTCTGAAGTCCGACAATGCTTTCCTTGCGTAATGGGTAAATGTATTGTAACCGTTAAAAATTCAAAGAATTAGAGTAATTCATTTTAGACGTTTGTTAACTGTTCGGTGGCTTTAAAAATTTTACCTGTGATTCGTCCCACTTCTCAAAGTTGGAGTTTCCAAGCAGCAAAAGATTTCCAAGAAAGAAGTAAAACTCAGTTTTATTTATCGGTTACTTAAATAGTTTTATCTCAATGATAGGTACTGCCTTTAACAGTCCACAGGTGACATGAAAGAACATTCTGTTTGAGAACAGAGTAAGAAAGATATCAGTACACTTCTTATATTCCATTTTGGGAATGCGCTAACGAGTTGAGTTGACAAGTGAGACAAAAAGAGTTTTCCAAGAGTTTTAAGCACCAATTACTCTTTCATGCAACCGGCGGTACCGGTTCCCCAAAACAACCGTTAACTTACAAACATCACCACGAAGCCTTAAAATGCTAAGTCCGCATGCCTGCCTTTTATTATTAAATGGATATTGAATCATGAGCCTTCGTGCCCCCCGCCATTGCTGGAGATGCCATCACGTACAATTGTAAATTGAACGATGAGTTCGAATTAAATGGGATCTCTGACGGACACATTTTTGAACACACGTTTCCCCCGAAAACCGATTTCCCCCCCCCCCCCCCAAAAAAAATAAATTTATTTTAATAACCACGTTGTGAAGGCGAAGCTCTGTTTCTGTTTGTTTTTGTTCTTATAAAAGCATTTTAATTCCGCACGTTCCCCTCCCCGAAATAGATAAAGAGTCGTAAATGCCCGACTCGAATTAGTTCTATTTCGAGTGAAATTATCTTGGCATTTTCACCCTTTTAATTCCTGCACTCGTCTAGCCAGTCTTTCTCAGGACCGTACGTCATTCTTCCATTCTACGTCTTTGTCGGAGGAAGTTCCCTTCGAGCAGAACAGCACAGGACCACCTGAACCTGAATCCGACACTGACCCGAGCCGCAGCACGCCTAACTTCTCTAATGATTATTTTCCTAATGCGGGTCGCGGTTATCAATTATCCAATCGCACCTTATCAGTGAGTAAGTTGTTCATAAGGGGGAAGAGACCCTCCACCCCCATAACGAAAAACCATAAAAATTCAATTTAGAAGTTACTACTTGGACTGATGACAAGCTTTTAGTCGGCGCAAAGTATTATTTTTAGCGGTTAAGGGATTATCTGACGGGCACATAATTAGGGGGTTGATTTTTCTCTCACAGATCAAACTAATTAGGAGGTAGGAGGGTGTGGTTGTTGGTTGGGTTGCGTTTTTCAGAATGATTTCACAAACAGGACCGATTACTAAAAAAAAGAAAACGTGGATTTTTATATATGTAAAAGATAAAAATAAGGGTTGTTTTTATGATAATTTCGGGGTTTGCGCCACAATTTTTACACCAAATTGTTTTTTTGCTTTGTTTTCTTCGGGTTGTTTAATACTATATTATAATTCTGCATATTTATTGTTGTTTATTATATACTCAATGTTTACTTATTTATTATATAATTACTGTTTATTAATTTATTATATACTCTTTGTTTCTTTATTTTTACATACTTGTCTATTTATTCACTACATACTTACTGTTTATTTTATTTACTAAACGCTTACTGTTTATTTAATTAATATATAACCACTGTATACTAATTTATTTTATTTTTATATATAGTAGGTAGGCTTCTCTGCCCTTTTAGTCTGTAATTTTATTTTATTTATTTTAATTGTTTTTTGTAAAGTTTTATCCGAATCTTTTGAAATACTTATTGTGCTCAATTCAAATTTTACTAAAACACTTTGTATAAAAAAAACCCCTCATACCTACGGGTGAAATAGGGAAGAAATATATTATTATTTTATTTATACTCTATTATAATTCTTTCAGTTCTGAAATTACGACGTAAGTCTGATCCTATCAACAAATAGAGATTTGATACAGTTGTTTATTTTCTACTCTAAATTTCCCACACCGTTCGTTCCAGAACATTACTACCTTAAGAGGTCCCTAAGCTAAATTTCGGCCATTTTATTTTCAAGCACGTCACGCGTATATTCTATCATGTCACGCGTAATTGTTATGCGCTACGCTCAAAGCCTTTGTTTTGCTTCAGCACTGTCCCTCGGCTACTTCACACGGAGCCAATATTTTACATGACAAACATTCACTGATTGATTCTGAGATTTTCCATCCTCTTGTGCGATAAGTTCATTTAATATATTACTCCATCTTTTAGTATTTCACAGCCGTCAAAAGATGTGTAACAAATCGACTGATAATGACGGTCTGCCAAGGAAGAATATAAATGGGTATTTCTCAGTTTGGACAAATGATTGGGCTGACCTTTAATGTGGAATCGATATATGTTATTATTTCCACTACTATTTGTAATTAAACTTTGGGAACTCAATGTCGTTTGTTATGTGTTACTGATTTTATTTGACCGCAAAACAGCAGCTTTTTTATTGCGAAGTTTTTAAAACTCTTTCAATTATCAAACTATTGAATAAAGCCTTAACATTCGAGTCATGTTACATTAGATAACTTCAATATGAAAAAATAAATCAAGTTACAATTCATACAGAATTAAGGTTTGGTCTTTCGGCCAGAACAATAAATCGGTAAAACAACATTTTACCTCTCCTCTGACCCCGCGACCTTTCACGCGGCCGCATACAAAGAACCACTCGATGCAGTCCCAAGTGAGCCAATTTATTCCACTGGGAAAGCGTTTCACGGGGCATCGCTGCATAAGTCCCGATCTATTACATAAACTCATGACCAAATGTATTTTACGATGCCCGAATAGATTAATTCCAAAAAAGGAAAGTTATCCGACGAGTATTTTAAATAAACCGACCGCTTATTAGCCTTAACTCTGTGACCGCCATCTTACAAAATTTCTAAGGCATTGGAACCATACCTTCCCACATACGAAACCCTCCGAAATTTCGGCTTCGTTCTCCAAAGAAAAGCATTCTTTAGCATCGTTTTTCAAACCGCTATGGTACCTCATACGATATGCAATCTTTTCATTCAAGTTACAAATCCATGCCCACACTGTATACAATCCCTGAGGTGGTATTGTCATATCAGGCATGACTGATCATTGTAATTTTTCATTCTTCTGTCTAATTTGGTTGCCGATGCTCCTCCTAATCTTTCTAATTAAAAACCTCAAAATGGGAAATCAGAAGGAAGGATTTAATTTGGGGAATATGTCTTCAAAAAGGACCGACGTCAGAAGTGATCAAACAGTAAATGTACTATCCCGGGGGAATCTCACAAATTAGAGGATATTCCTAAAGGACCACAAAGGTTTCTCAAGTCAACCTTTTCAAATAGCCGGTTCGATTCGAAAATAAACTTCATCGCCTGGGAATGAAAATTTCTCACACGAGAGAAGTTTGGAATAAGCCCGACGACGTGGGCGGCCCACCCGAAGACATTTGACCTATTCCAGCGGTTCCTTATTTTAAATACCTTGTTTTAATTCTTCTTTTTGAGTTTGGATCATCCCAGAGACTTATTTTCACCGGCCCGGTTGTATTCCTTATCCGTTGATCGCCAATAACTAATCGGTTACACCATCTATGAATAAGAATCTGTCCTTAGAAAGTAATTAACATTATGGCAAAAAAGGTTAAGTATTGATGATGAGGAAAGAACATAATTTTTCTGTGATTTTTGATTTTGAAAGGCAACACAGAAATGCTCTTTTTGCTCATTAAATTCAACTTTTAACTGATTGCCCAAATCAATTAGTAATCAACTTCAGTTTGGTAAAATCTGTACCTAAATAAATCGACAAGAAAACTATTTTTGATTAAATCCAGGAAAAACAGTTTGTAAATACCAATACCAAATACACGTGCAAGGCGGCAGTTGCTTTTATCATTGTATTGTTTTCCTCAAGGACAGCCCAGAGAATATTACGCAGCCTGCGGGCTGATTTAATGGGAATTTGCCGGTAAAAAAACACAAACGTATCATTTTGGAGGTTTTCGACTCCCTCTGGTTGCTTAATTTGAAATCTCCCACGATGTTCGCTTTGCTTTTTTCCGGCTTTACCTCATTCAGTCGAAATTTTTGTGGTTTCTATGTGAAGGCCGTTGAGGTTTGTTTGCTTTGCGGGGAAATCAATGGTCACTCTTCATTTCATCCTATCTTGTTACATTAGATTTAGGATGGAACAGTCATCTCTGTCTTTTGCGGACTCCTATGTGATAATTGTTGGTATTTTAAAGGCTCATTAATTAACCCTTTGCGGTCGTATGTCTACTCTCAGCCACCACAGCAAGGAACTATACGAATGTATACGAATCTTATACTGTATGCATTCCTATATCAGTTTAAACTTTTCCTCAATTTCTATTAAACCTTTTCATCAACTAATACAATTGGAGATAACATAATTTAATGTAAACAAAAGTTGTATACATTGTATAATTCCAAAGAATATTTTATAAATTGTATTTATCAGTAATTAGAGATTCTCTTGTTAAAATATGACTAAATATTACTGAATATTGTGTATATGTATCCCTGCTCTTTCCAAACAAATTAATTCCGACCAATTGATACCCATCCCCAAATTTATACGACCGCAAAGGGTTAATTGTTAGTCCACTGAAGGCATTCACAGTAAGATTAAGGCAAATACTATTAGTTTACAAAATTAAATGTTGCCACTTTCCTTAAAGGAGGAGCATTTTCTTTCGAAACGGCAGGGAAATTACAAAATAAAAATTCGACATGGACTCCAGTTTAATTTCCATACGTCATTTTTGAATAAGACAGATGCGAAAAAGTTGACAATGAGTTATAAGAGGAAATCAAACCCTAAAGTACCTTACAGTGAATAACCCGAAAACGAGTTGAATAATAATTTAGCTGAACATTTCTGTCGAGTGAACCGTCCCACTTTCTGCGACTATTCGAACAGCTGTTCGTTACAGTTAGATTTCACTGTTCGTTTTTGAAAATCCCTGTATTCACCACTGATCCTTGAACCAGGTAAAAGTAGGCCGGACAACACCCCAATACTCATATAAGATTCGGCGGCTTTGCAACACTCCTTTTATAACAAACATGGCTTTGACTAAATTCGAATCACTTGTCCAATTGCATAATTTTTTAATTTTATTATTTATTTTATTGCATTCTAAAGCTTACCATATAAAACATTCAAATGTAAACATAGTAAGAAGTTGTTTTCAAGGTGTAAACTTTAGGAAATAACCATTGCATAAAGCGAGTCTTAATTGCTCGTAACTGTTTTTTTTTATCTCGACTTTCCCACTTATGATTCTCACAATATTGAGTGGAATCAATAAATTCGATTGTTATAATTTAGGGGTTGATTTACCACACTTCGTTTAGAAATTTAATCGTAATTAACAAAGTATTTTTAAATCAACACGTTTCAGTACATTCAAGAGGAAAAGGCGCGAACTCAATCAGTGCTACCACCCTATGAAAGTTGCTCCTCTCAACGTCAACAGAAAAAAGCATTGACTGAGTGATGTAAAAAACATTTGAATAAGCAGAGAAGCAAACTAATGTTGTCATTGAACCATACAAAGCCTTGGGCAATATGCTTTTCATGCGTTAAATCCAAAATTAAGCGTCTAGACCGCAAAACACTTATCAGATTCCTGTCGATGGCTCAGAAAAGCTGTCATAGAGTAAGAGAATATTGTACTCTCGGCTTATGTTTGTTTTGTTTTTGTTCCAGCTGAAAGTGACATTTGCACGTTTAGCCTTCGAACGGTCCATTTTAAGTCTTCTCAACCTCTCACCACGGGTTTGTTCTCCGTCACGTCCAGGCCGAACTACCTGAAGAAGTTGTACGAATCGGCCGCACCCACTCCCCTGCCAACTATAAGGCAACTCGATCGGTTTCGAAGGGATGGCACCCGGAGTTCGAAATACTTCGTTTGCACCCCTGTTTTGGGGGGAAGGCGGAAGAAGTACAAAAAAGTCGATTTGGAGATCGAGACACGGAAGGTAATTTTTTAACGTCACAAGACTATTTATTTCTTTTGAGTTTGACTTTTTCACACGATTTTATTCAGTTTGGTATTTTTCAAAAGGTATTTACTCAACACTTTGTTCAAATACTCGAATCGATGTTAACCTCTCACTCTCTTCTCTTAAATTTCATATTTCACAATTTTAATAAAATAACAATTAAAAACTCATAATAATTAAATAAAATAATTGAGAACAAATTTTTAATCAAGCAGATGAACTAAAATCCAACGAAGGAATTTTTCGTGAAAATATAATGAAAACGAAATAACGTGTTTTTCCGCAACTCTCAATTCCGAAGATTGCCGAAGTTCTCCGAATTATCTCGAAAGCACGTGCTTTTTATCAGCATAATGATTGTTGTTGTTCCAGCATCAACATCATCTTTCTCATTATCAATTCATAAAAATTTTAAATACCGCACTTTAAAATTTAATGGTCTGATGATTTATTTAAAATGAATTACAGAGAAATAATTTTATGAGTTGTAAAAATATACAGATGGGATTAAGGGGTTGGATTTTTCGTCTGAAAGAAAATAAAACCCGAAATATGCGAATTTAATAAATGCGCGGATGAAACACAAAGAAAAATAACTGTAATTCTGCATATGGAAAAGAGGGCCGAAAAAAGACGTTACCATGCAAAATTGCTCTTTAAGAACTCAAAAGGGCTCTCATTTATATCTTAAGATTTCAGTGAAAGATTGGGCTTTATCAGATGAGATCCTCACTTCAGAATATAATACTATAGTAAAATAAGATTGGGACTGAGTAGCTTTACTATCATTATAAATATCAGATCAATTGGCGTGGGAAAATAAAAGTAAAATAATACTGTAAAATGTGTTTATGCTGAGATGAAAAAGACAGTAGTGCTGATAATATAGAATTGAGTATAAAATTAGTAAGTAAAATAGCATAACATAATAAAACAGTAAAGTTAAATATGAAAGAAATGAAAGCATAAAGGCAAAGTTAAATAATATGCAACGAATAAGAACAGATAAAGATAAAATAAAATACTGTACAAAAATATAATCGCGTTCAAATTAAAGTTCGCATTAAAAAAAGGAAAACAAATGAAAGAATAATAAGAACCAAACAACGAGACACAACGATTTCAGGCAGGTGAATGCCTCCCCTATTTCGTTAACTTACCCCTGCGGTGAACAAAAAGGAGCAGTTTTGCCCTTTTCCCACAGTCCGTGAAATTTTTATTCAAATGCTCAGACATGTTCTCGAATTTGTTTCTTCCCAGCTATGACGTCTTTAAAATTATTGTTTTGTTAATCCACATTTCAATCGATTCGCATAATAGTGACGAACCAAAACTCCGAGCGGACATCGCTCTGTATTTGTTAGTCCAGTGATGCACAACCTACGGCCCGCGGGCCATTTCCGGCCCGTGAAGGTGTTGTATATGCCCGCTCTTTTATTCCTTTATTCACATACGTAATTGGCGATTTTAGTCCATTTTTAAATAAGGGGTTATTCTAATATTAGAATAACTTTAAGTTGAAATTCTTTCTTACCTTTCGCAAAATTTTAAATTTACGTTTTCGAATCCATTCGGTGATATAAGTCAAAAGGACTGCTTGCATAGAAATGTAAAAAGGGTAAGCGGTAAGCCGGAAAAAAGAGGTAAAGGCAATAGCCGTGAGAGTAGGAACGTAGAGAAAAGAAGAAAATGAGAAGAAAGAGAAAAGGAGGAAATGAGAAAAGAGAAAAAGAGAAAATGGGAAAATGAGAAAAATAAAAAAGAAAAGAGGAGAAAAAGAGAAAACGAGAAAAGGAGAAGATGAGAAGAGATTAAAAACTAATTTTAAAAATCCATATTTAATTTCTGCATAAGTTGTGTCCCGCGAAATTACACCAAACTCAACTTTGGCCCGCACATTATGAAAGGTTGGGCAACACTGGGTTAGTCTAACATGGCGTGCCAGAAAGACCCTAGAGAATTTTAACCCATTAACAAAATCGATATTCTTCTAAAACTAATGATTACTCTCTTTGTAAAGTTTATAATTATTTTTTAACCTTCAAATTTTTGAAATATTTTCCATTACTTTTAGTTTATTGAAGCGTTTAAAATCACGATTATTTTTCTCGTGCCTTTCGTGAATTATGAGTTTGTTGGGTTTTTGGTTTGAAAGTCTCCCTGTACCACACTTTCGGGTCAAAAAGTGACAAACTGTATGGAAATACCTCACCCAAAAATACCTTAAGCCCTGCCTTCTGTTTTTCGTCACGATTTTTTTTTCAAACGAACAGAAGATAAGTGCAGCAAGCAATAGCCGTTCTTAAAAATAAATTTTCAGAGATTTTACTCTAATTTGGGATGAATTTACTGTTTACAGTAGAGCCGAAGTACTTATAAACGTTGGCTGTAAACATCGGAGTTGAATTGGGGAAAGACATCTCTCCGAATGAAACATAAACAATTTTTCCCAGATCGATAACATTTGTCTCGGCTTCCACGTAAAATCTTTTGGTCGTGAACCGAAAATTTAAAGTTTTCTTTTGCGGCTCCTTTGTACGTCAACCTACCCTCTCTCATTTATAAATGGTCGTTTACTCGAATCGTTCATTAAGTAATAGCTGGAAAAATGCGTTCACACTAAGAGATGTAATGGGCGTGGGCGCCAACTTTCAAATGGGAGAAATGAGATGGTACCTGTAGCTGAAGAACCGAAGAAAATACCTGATTACACACCTGAGTACTGAGAACCTGTCCTTGGAGCAAGAGCGGATCCTTCACAGTAAAGTAACGCTGCGAGATCGGATGCTTAGCTTTCAGGGAATTTATAGTTCCTAAGGGGAAATCTTGGACAAACACTCGGAACCTAAAAGAAGAAATAAAAAGAAGTTGAACTGTGGTATGCGCAGCGTTGCCTTGCTGCATTCAAATGACCATCTCATCATTGTATTTCTTAATTTATGGTTTCGATAAGTTACTTAAATTTTCCTGCTTCTCTAACTACCGAAAAGCTCCTTTATTCGTCCCCATTTTACGAATTCCTTGGATGTTCTTCCGAGAGGAGATTTTCAGATGAAGAACAATTGAAACACCTTTTTAAAGGAGGAAGTTATAAGATTTATTTATTTAAAAGCATTATTATATTTTGAAACCTAATTCGGACTAAATCTTCTTACGATTTTATTGGTCATTCTCGAAAAGGAACGAGTTTTGGAAGTTTTGAGCTTCGGTCCGAATTAAACATTCTTTTGGATTAAAATTTCAAGTGGGATTAGAGAGTGTGGAATTATGAATGGAAAGACACACGGAAATTGAGGCTCCTCTTTGTCGAGACTTGAGTAGAACTGTCGCAGAATCGAATGTGGATTAAACAGGTCCTATTCAGGTTTATCAATGCATTCCATGCACT
This sequence comes from Brueelia nebulosa, assembly GCA_028293925.1. Taxonomy (NCBI): domain Eukaryota; kingdom Metazoa; phylum Arthropoda; class Insecta; order Psocodea; family Philopteridae; genus Brueelia; species Brueelia nebulosa. The sequence goes on along the minus strand of JAQIBA010000056.1, from coordinate 434,941 downwards.
TTTACAGGGTTTAGAAAACGGAATTCTTTCTTCAATGAAAATGATAAATTACTTGGGAAAACCTTAGTAACTTTTTCAAGCACTGAAAGAGATAATATGGTCATAAATGGTCATAACATCATTATTCTCCTGTATAAGTCGCTTTTAACCCTTTGAGGTCGTACGTCTGCTCTCAGCCACCACACAAGAATCTTATACTGTATGCATTCCTGTATGAGTTTCCACTTTTCCTAAGGGAACCTCAATGCCTAAATAATTAATACGGTGCTCCATCGATTGGAGATAACGAAAATAAATTAATTTAATTCTTACCAATAGATACCCAAATTTAATACGACCTCAAAGGGTTAATATAATTCTCATTGAAAATTTGTCTTTTGCAGTTTCTTCGTGTTCCATAATATTTTTCTCTGAGTCTATCAAACTCGTCTTAAATTGTTAAAATCATATTTATAAAAATTAAACTGTGTTAAACATTTATTAGGGTGCAATGTATTAATTAAACTATTCGTGCTTGTGAGAAACTTTTCATTGCAGGAAGAAACCTTTGTGGTACCTTTTTATAGCTGGCATTTCAATTTACATATTTTAATAAGACACATATTATTTCCTCTGGTTTTAGTGGCGCCAAATTCAAAATTCTCCTGTTAAAGTGCAATCAATAAGTCTGGAATTCTATGTATGCATATTCTTGGGCAAAGAATGGCTAAGGGACCTTTCATTTTAAATATGTCATACAAAAAAGTCTTCACTTTGGGATTAGATTATCATTCAAAGTTAATTTAATTGAATGAATTAAACGGAAATGAAATGAGACTTTTTAACCCTTTCAGCCAACAGCGGTGGAAGATCTTCGAAGATGGACTTCGACAGAAGCCCTCGGTGACATGACCGTTCTCCCTGATAATACTTCCAAAATAGCAATCGCCGAAGCCAATGAGGGTCAAATCAGAGATGAGGTTGATCATTTACTTCCTTCTCCTGAGGAACAAATGATGGCTGTTGCCATGAAGTAAGTTTTCTCAACTTTTCTGCCATCTTAATTTGCCTATTGTAAACTACCCTTAAGGTATACCGTCATTCTACTATTTATTTATCCCCGTTTTTAAGATTTTTAATAAAAAGTTGGCTCGTGTCTTGCTTATCAGCAAATTCATTAATGAAATTTTTAGATTTCCATCATCTATTGTGGCGGTAGACATATCGGGAAAGCCGTTCCAGAGAATGTCTGAACTGCGGCGATCGCTAACAAACATGGAAACAACCGCAGAACGAGGAGCGGCCGCCAAGAGAAGAACCAGGAGGCGTCACAGAGAAAAAAGGCGGAACACCATTGCGGGAACAAGTCAGAAAGAAATCCAACAAGCGATTGCAGGGTAAATTAAAATCTTAATGTAAATCAACCGGAAAAGGGTTTCGGAGCTTCAAAAAGGAAATTGAATCAGTTAGCTGAAAATTGCTAAATTATGCTTATTCGATATATCGATAAATTCTAAACTTTTTAGATATCAAGGATACTTCTTAAAAGTGGAGTTCTAAAACTTATTGTTTCTTCATCAGTTAAAACTGAAATGGTCAAATTTTAAGTGAAAATTTATTATTTTCAGGGAAACGACAACCGAAACGGAAAATTGCGAATTCGAACCTCCTCTACGTTCAAAATCAACAGACCTTTTCAAATTGCCTAAAACCACTCTTTCCCCAACGGATAACATCAAGAATCATTTTAACACATTGAAGAACTGGTCGAAGACAAAACTAAAACTTATGAGCAAAAACAGTTCTTTCGATTCTTGCAAGCCCAGTTTTCAAGGAACTGATGTGGTCGACGACATCGGTATATATGACACTATCTCGTCCGGAACAAAGCACAAGAAAGAAAAAGACAGGAAACCGAGTTCCAGTTCCAGCGCGATTAGCATCCCTGCGTCAACAGCGTCTTCCATCGCCACCAGCCTGGTGGTAAGCAATTTTTCGGCAGCCTCTATCTCTTAGATTCACAATTTTAAAAATTGATTGGTATTTTAGGTTAAACTAAGAGAAAACTCACTGCAAAGAAAACACTGGAGGAAAGGCACCAACAAAGGACAAGATGAGCCCGCTCATTCCTCGTCCGGGAACTGGTCCGCGAGTTCCGAGAGCGGAAGGACATCGATTGCTTCGGAAACGACGGTCCCCCCGAAGTCCTCAACCACCACATCCAACAACTCCCTGAATCATCACACCCATCACCACCACCACCCACCTCCGTCAGTGCAAAGCAGACGGAAGTACATAAATGCATCCACGAGTAGTTCCGTATCTGAGGGAACTCTTACTCCCGACATCAATGAAATGCAGTACCACGATTTATTGGATGGCGAAACAAGTTCCGTGTATTCCTGCGATACGGAAGGTTTGTTAATGACTTATCACGGCATAGATTCAGAAGAAACTTAATGACTCCGGTTATTCTCTTTCTTTCAGGCTATTACACGTCTTTCCATATGGATTCTGGTTTGAAAACATTAAAGGAAGAAGAGGTTGCTTTATCATTTTCTACGTTACAGCTGCAAGAAGAGAACAATCCATCCACGACGAGTTTTAATAACACCTCTAGCTCTGGTTCGAGTTCCGTCAAAGCAAATCAGTTAACTGCTGAAAACGAATACGAATTATTTGGCAAAGGTGGACGATTTTATTTATTTGGAAGGAAACAAAGGAAATGCTCTATAGGATAGCACTATACATGAACCCTTTTCTTTGTTCAGGTAGCACATCAACAACAACTTCTTCTGCAGGCACCGTTTGCACGACATTATTAGCCGGTAACGCTTATGGAAGTTCTCGAAGTTTGTCTCAGTTCCCCCCGGCTGTTCCGGAGAGGAAGAGCAGTCTGGAAAGGAAAACTGATAAAAAGCAGCCGAAGAAAACTCCCGAAGCAAACGAAATCGAGTTAATATCCGATGGGGAAAACAATGAGGAACTCGAGTCCACGAGGGTGGTCGCCTTGATTCACGACTCCCCGAGTCCCGACAGTGGGCACAACACGTCGAGCTCTCCCGCCGAAAGTGCAAGTCAGAACAGCCAGAGTCCCCACGAACATCTGGAGTTTTCAGAATCCGACCTGGAAAGCTGTGATCACACTGAGAGAATAAGAAACAAAACGGCGATGACGACCTGTCGGATACCCAGCATGTGCATGATCACACCTCCGCAGTCCGACGACGAAGTCAATCTTCGCAACTGCAACTTAGTGCCTTATGGTTTGAAATACGTGCCTTTAAACAATTACAGGAATGTTCGAAGCGACATAAAGCACAATTTTAACGGGCAGTTGTATGCACGAAGCAACGGTGACAAGCCAATTCATATACAAATTCCGAAAGTTCCTGACCTGAAAAAAGAAGTCGCAGACATTTACGCGTATCCAGATAAAAGCAAAAAACTGAAAACCGTAAATAACGTAAAAACCGTTTCCACTAACGGAGTTTTAGAAACTAATCTCGACAATTTAGCAGACGACGTGAAAGACTCGTTACAGTTATCAGTAAACGGAGAGACGAAATACATAGGGAGGAACGCATATCGCTCGCCTTCGCCCAGTGGTGGTACCGTCAAGGTTAAAGACATTGAAGACATTCCGAAGCCTTCTCAACCTGTTTTGAAACCTTCTCTTCTGCCTTCTAATTTCGTGGAAAAGTTTAAGGAAGTTGTTAACAAACAAAAAAAGCGGGAGGAAAACAGTGACGAAGGAAACTATGTGATGATCATCGACACTCAGACATCGCCCAAGACTGACGCAAAGCACACTTCGAAAAAAGAAACCATATCCGAGTATGTTTCCCTGAATGAGTTACCAGTCTGCAAAAACCCAACAGAAAATCCTCTGCAACCATCCTCCAATGAAAGCTCACTTGAGAGAAAGAAGAGACAGGGAGCCAGAGTGACTCTCGATTCGGATGGAAAAGTCGTATACTCTTCGGACAGCCTCAAGAGAAAGAAGCAGCACACCACCTTCATTCCGGGAAAATACGTGAGGGAGTCACCGACACCCTCTCCGCTGTTGGACAAAAGGGTGTCCAAGCCCATCCGACCAGTTAACTGCTCAGGGTTGATTCGGACCAACTCCGACGATCGCAAGTTGGAAATGTCACCCCAAATGGGTAAACTGATAATCAAAGCCGGCACTCGGGGGTGCGATTCTCCGACGAAAGACTTCATACGAATGCCCCCGACTCGCGTCGTCACTCCGACCGCCACCCCGAAAAGAAATGAGGGAGGAGTTCGGGTTGTTCTCGAAAACGCACATCGTTCTGCGAACTCGCCACTGTCCGACACCAATTCAATGGAGAGAAAACAAAACGAGCGATGCACCAGCCCCTCGTCGTCCTCCTCCTCATCGAACGATACTAAAAATCCAGAAACAGACATAAATCCCGAGGAAGGTAAGATATTAAACGAGAAAGAGTTAGACGCACTTGGGGAAAATTTTGGTTCGGAATTTTCTAGAATGTTAGACAGCATGAAGTTGGACTTAGTGACATGTTCTTCTTCCTCAAACGAAAATATTCAAATCCCGGACATATTTCAAATCGAACCTGAAATCCCAAAAACTAAAAGGCCCATTAAAAGAAGCGACAGTTATCGAATGGCGAACTGTTCTTTGTCCATAGCCAACGATTTCAGTGTTGGCAAATTATCGACGGTTACGGAAAACTCGGAAAACATTACAGCAAAAGCCAAATGTAAGATTTCGCCGGACGATCCTAATTATAAGATATTAATGAAGAATGACGAGAGCAGACATTTGAACGGGTTCAGAAAAGAGCCAGGTATTTTTTCGGTGCACCGTCGAACTCTAAATAAGGTCACTAAACCAACTGACATCGAAATAGCCAAAGTTCTCACCAAAAGCAGTAACGATACTGAAATTTGGTGAACTGAAGGGGGGGGGGGGGGGTACAAATACTGTTTCTGAGACAGACAGACAGTGTGAGCCACTGCATGAACAGTGTAAATAGATTTCGCGCTTTAGCCTCAATTAAGTAGCGTAGTACAGTATTTGTATTCATAACCGAACCCGTAGGTTATGCAATGCGCTATACTGCATATAGATCGCTTTAATTTGTTTGCTTTATGGAGAAACAAGCACGCCGCTGACTTGTTTTAGAATGTTTTTCAAACGGCGTAGCCTAGCTTTGTAGCACCACAAGCTACTACATTTGGACACGAATTTTCTTAATCTTTCAGCAATTTGGCAGTGATTGCCACCGTTTCGCTTATTGAATGAATTTAGTGCAATTGTAATTAGGCATAATTTATAAAAATTTAAATCTGAAGTAATATTTTGGGGAGGGAATACTCCCCCGAAATATTTAATCAGTGTTAAGTGACAGAGATTTGCAATTTGACAAGTTCAGGCATGTAATGTGAGTCGCACGTGATTGAAAAAGCTCCACCCTGAGGAGCGCATGCATTAATGTTTGGTGTTTGTAAAAAGGAATAACGAAATAACGTGCTTCGAGACAGTTTCGTGAACAGACCGATTGAAATTGGGCGAAGGGCGCTCAAAATTTAACTCTAAGTATTCTCTTACGAAAAGGCTTTTTTTATTATACCTTTCTGACTTCCTCCGAGCACCAACACGGGACAATCGGAAAATATGCAATAGCTTTCTCAATATGCAATCATCTTTCATTGTTTTCAAATGTCTTCTCCGAAAATAAGCAAAAAGCCAAATACTTTTGGTGCGACTCTCAATCGAAATGAAAAACTATTGTGCACAATGAATACACAAGGGAGTGTTGTAATAATTTCGAGACTCACATTCGTGGTTTTTGAACTGTGTAACTTTTATTTAATTTACTATATAGTTAGGTAGGACGCAGGGCGAGAGGTTTGTGTTTCTTTAACTTTTCTACTTCGGAAAAAAAGTCCCAGGTTGTGGTTTCTTGGGATGCTTGCTTTCAAGGTATCAGGATAATTTTTTGTGTATAACTACTTGTTTGGTTTGCCCGGGATAAATGAATTGTTTTCTGTCAGACATACACCAAATTGAGGCCTAAAACAAATACAGTTAGATTTAAAAGGTGAACCGTTTAATGAACCAGAGAATATATCAGACTAACAATGCTGTACTTAACTCATTAGCATGAATAACTGCCTGGGCCTTTTGCTGCTGCTTTGCTCCACTGATTCATTTCTCCTCTACTTTTGTAATTAGATATTTACAACGTACAAAGTGACAATCTATTTTGTGGAAATAAAAGGTAAATCTTGAATCGTAATTCAGTGAGTATTGATATTAAAGGGTTATTCTATTCCATAATATGGAGATTAGGTTTCTGTAAAAAAAAGCGATTTGAGTTTTCCAATTGTAATGTTTTAATTAGATCGGTCATCAGTTCCTTTTGGGTTGGATTTTATTAAAAGCAGCAAAACTAATTTTATCAGGTGCCCAGGCAACGGTTCATGCCTAACGTTATTTGTTCTAAAAATTCTAAAAAGAAATTATCCTGAAAAACCTTGGCGTTTTCTCATCACATTCATCATTTTCAATCTTCCTTTCAACCTTATTCTTAACTAACTTTAACTTGTAATTTTCTCCCCGTTTGTAAGTGTATTTTTGGAAAATACTCAGCAGGCATTCTTTCATATTTTCATATTTCATTTTCACCGCCAGAAGTCTATAATGTAATTATATCGTCAAGAAAAAGAGCGATTTGACATTTTTGGATTTGTCAGTAATCGGATAAGTATAATAATTCCACAAATCTCTCCCCCCTATTGTCTTACAGCTGGGAAATAATTTTTGCTTGGTGCTAACGAGAGAAAACTAATCTCGGGGTGAAAACTAACCGAATTTGTGGAAAATGTTAACCAGTCCCCTGTATTATACGACCTCCTCCCCGTCTTTAACAAATTTCAATTGTAAAATTCACATTTTGTTTTATTTGTGCACCTCCACCTCAGCACCAAACTTAAATAAGTTTCCCCCTGTGTTTAGGTTTTTGTTTAGTTCGTTTTGTTATACGAAAGTTTGGAGAAATAAATTATCTTTCTTTTTTTTTTAGTTTTTTTTTTCTTTGTATACATCTGCACATGTTTGTCTGCATTAGCTTTATAAAATGCACGAGGCATCGTTGCACAGGAGTTTTTTTTTTTTTTCACTAAATTAAAACTTAGTCTCTTTTGTTGTTAAAAACATGTGTGTGACAATAATACGCGCGCTGGAAAATGTGAGTTTTATTTTTTTTATTTGCATGAATGTAGGAAATGTAAATAGCATGATTTTTCTGCATGATTTTTAAATTATTTTCACAGCTTTTAGCTTTTAAAGAGTCGACTCCATCTTTATGAAAAAGGCCATCCCTCAAAAATTTAACAGAGAATTTCAACTACTAAATCTCAACCAGTCATGTCAAATTCTGAAAAGTATAGTTATCAAATATCTCAAATGCGATAATATATATAAAATAATGTTATGATTCAATAAGTTACACCAAATTAATAACCATAATGTAATAAAGTAATCCAAAATAAAAAATGTCATCATGATTAGGAATTTGGCAACTGTTAGACGTAGTTTCCTTAAATGGATTTCTATTAATTTTAACTGCAAACACTCACACTTATAATAACAGCAATTCTTCAGAAGAAGAACTAACTGAATTTTAGTTAATGCCTTTTACATTTTTATTTGCTGGGGGTCGTAAGAGTTTGAAGTAAAACCGTAGACAGTTGCGTATTTTTGCATCTCTTTGGGTACTTTGGCAGTATTTATGACAGTATTTACGTATTTTGTACCTAAAATATTTGTTCTTAATTGTTTCGACAGGATTAAAATCAACTCCTCCTCGTTGGATCTCCAGGCATCCCGCTGTATTGCAAAATCAACAATACTACTCCAAAAGCGGCTTTCCGCGCAATCACCCGATGTATTGGACACTGTCCTCGAAAATCAGCTACGACGATAATAGGAAAGATCCAAAGGAAGAGAAAAAAATTCAAGGAACAGCTTTACAGGCCCTGAATCTAAAGAGCCCCAACGGAAGTTTTAACAAACGCAACACTTCTAGTCAGCGAACCGGTGCAATGGAACCATCTCTCGGGCTGAACAGTTCGAGAATGGTTCAGAGTATTCAAAAAAATGAATTTTTATCATCAACCCCCACAAAGGAACCCCTACAGAATATGAACAAAATGAACCTGGGAAATGGGGTGTCTCCCATTTTAAAAGAGAATCTCTTCAACACAAAGTCTAAAATGACTGCCGAGGAAATATTCGCGGCCATCCATAAATCAAAAAAGAAGCTGAATATAAAAAGCGATTTGGAAAACCGGAGCGAGAGCCCGAGTTCTTCAGGTTTAATCCCGGATGGACCGGAATACTCACTGGTGAACAAATGCAGGGAAAGGTCGAGTTGGTCGCCCAATTCTTGCGACCTGGACATGAAAAACAACGAAAGCAGAACACGAAGAAGCTGGATCGGGGCCAGCACCCATATAAATTCCTTCAAGAAGCTTCTTCTTCAACAGGGGATTAAAAACCCGGCATCAAAAGAGTTTAAGGTATCAGCAGTGGAACAGCTGAAGCTTTCCAAGCAAGAAAATTCTAAACCAAACATCATAACACCTCCGAGAACAGTATTGAACAACAGCAGAAGCAGAGCGTCGTGGAAATACGCTTCTCCCAGAACGAATATTCTCTCTTCTACAATTCCGGAAGATTGTAATGAAGTTGAGAAAAGTGACGATACTTTGAAATTTCAAAGAGGAAATCGTCATTTCGGTCAGTCGCAACCATTAGATCCTGAAAATCTGTACAGAGGGACAGATTTTCGTGATTCTAAATGCGAAGTGAGCAAACCAAGGGAAAATAGATCGCTGGAAATTACAAAAAAATATTTACAGGAAGCGAGGAAAAATTTCTTCAGCGAGCCTGTTTCTTCCAATATGTGTTCTCCCGCCCGGAAGCAACTGTCCTTTTCATCTGGGGACAAAAGTCCGGGAAGATCAATAATGAGTCCTACCAATGGCAGTATTAACAAAAGCTTTACGAGCCCCAATGACAGAAAGAAAACTACATTTATTTCATTGGAGACCGCACTTTGATTATATATTACAATCAAAGAGCGCTAAAAATCTGCGAAAAACTTTAACCCTTTGCACTTTGCACCCTTTTTCGCCTGCGCGAACCAACAAATTGGGCAAACACTTTACAAGTGCTTGAAAAACATTTATAAGCAAACAAACGTTTATTAATAATAAAAGTTCACTAGTTTATTCATTTATATGTCGAAGACATGAATTTTAATAAATATTACAACCTGTAATTGGTTGTGGTGTGATATTTTGTGAAACAATATCCAACATGCATGTAGATGAAATACTACATGAAAATACAATAAAAGGAAAAGAACTGCAAAAAAGATGTTCAGAAGAGCTTCAAACAAACAAAAATAGTTAAGAGAAATAGAAAAGAAGATAGAGCATAAAAGAGAAAATAAAGGACAGAGAAGAACAACAAACTGAAGAAGATAATCAGAAGAATGGGAAGAAGCAAAAACAAAGAAGAATACACAAGTGCAAAGGGTTAAATTTACTTAAACCAACATTTATGAAAATCAGAGAATGAAACACTGATTATAAAAGACAATAGCTGAAACCAAAATTGCCGAAGATACTATATTATTATTTTTTAAATTTCCTTTTAACTCCCCTTCAAAAGATCAATACAATCAAAAATACAACTATTTGTCAGGGTGAACTAATGTCTTCCTTTACACAACCCTGACAACATCTCCTTTTTTGGAAATTCCAATTAAAGTACAAATAAAAATAAAATAAAATGCAAGAATCCAAACTATGTTCCAAAAAACTTTAGTTCCACTCTTTCCTCGCCAATAAACGCCCGATTTCCCCCGAATACTTAAAATGTTAATACTAACTTAATGAAATACTGCGCAGTAAGAGAAAATATGCATTGAAATTTAATTTCTCTAGCATACTTAATTTTTATATATTAAATATAACTGTTTATTTTATAAAAAAAAACTCTAAGGGGGTAATTCATGAAGCTTTAAAATTATCCCAGTTGAGTTTCCAAGTTTTTGTATATAGTTTAACTTTTTATTTATTAAATTTGTAATACAAATTAATTGTGTAATAATACAAATACTTTTATTTATTAAATTTCATTTAAATATTTATTCTTTCCTACCAATGGTTTTGTGGGTTTTTAGTAAAAATTATAATTTGATTCCCTTTCAAGTATAATATGATTATTAAAACAATTTATACAATTGTGTACACTGTTTGAAGTTTACAATGAAGTAATTTTAAAATTTATAATCCAGATTATTAATGAAGAAAATTGTTTGAATTTTTTTAAGGAAATTTATTTAAATGTTTTATAAAACAAGTTCAAAATAGTTTCATGAAAATTATCAAAAGGCAAGTTTTCTAACTGCATGATGACTGATAAATTAATACTTATACTGACAAATATTGAAAATAAAATTATCTATTAAAGAAACTGAAAAAATCAGGTTTAATTGATGAATAACTAAAAAAAGGGTTTTTTAACATAAGAAACTATTTCACACTTACATAAAATTAATTCACAAGAAAATGTTTTTAATTCATTTCCCAGAAGTCTTCTCTTTACAATATCTAAAGAAGGAATGAATTTTAACTGCAACTGATGTCTCCAAGAAAAAATAATAATTATTAATATTTGTTTATTATATCTAACACATAAAAAATATTATTTTACAGTCACTGTAAAAAACTTATAAATTTAAATTTTTTCTTAAAATCGGCAAAACAATATTTAACAATTGAACCATTTATTTCTAATCCACACATAAAAAAGTAATTTTTATGAATTAATTAGTTAAATACTGTATTTTTTACTTATGTGATTACAAAAGTTATTATTGAATAGAGACAATTTTTTATCACTAAATGTTCCAGAGTTAAAAAAACTCTCACCCTTACTGCTACGGCTCTTTTACTCTCGGAGGTTGACCAGGCGGAGGCATATTTCCCAACATAGGACGCATAGGGCCCATCATAGGCCCTCCCATTGGTCCCATCATTGGGCCCATAGGACCCATAGGACCCATCATTGGCCCCATGGGGCCCATTATAGGCCCTCCCATTGGCCCTCTTATTGGTCCATTTGGCCCCATCATCATTGGGCCCATGGGCCCCATTGGTCCAGGAGCCATCATATTGGGCCCAGGGCCGATTGGCCCAGGAGGGACAGGTCTAGGTGGTCCCTGTAATGAAATTTTAACAATGCATTTACATATAAAATAAATCAAAGTTTTGGTGTCAGAAATGTATGTGATATTTTTGAAATGCATAACGAAAATTTAACAAAACATAGCTTACCTGCAAACTTGCAGGAGTTGGAATGGCAGCACCAGGCTTTGGAGCAAACGGATTTGAAATTTTACCGGCTTTAAAAGCGGCTGTCGTTGCATCAATCAAATGTTGTGCTTGCTCTTCCATCCATTTTTGGTAATAAAATTTAACATTATCTTTATGTTTTCTACCTTGACAATGTGTTTTCCTCACAGAGGGCGAATCATGTGTCAAATAAGTGTCACAGTAGTCACAATAGTATTTAGGCATGTTTGATAAAAATTTTAAAAACTGTTAAACATCACCCAGTTACACAAATTGGTAACATGTCTTGGAAATAATCAGGCAGCCAACCGAAACTCGGAAGGCGCATGCGCCCGAACTTCATAGAGGAAACAAACTCCAAACAATCCTTTAATGTTCACGGCTGATTTGTGCAGCTTAAATATTTACAATACAGTATAAAAATCTGCGATCAAAATCATTTTCAAAATACCATAAAATTCCTGACATATTCAATATGTAAAAGAACTAATAAATTTTCAAAAACGCGCGAAATTTGTAGTCAGAAATGTAAAATGGCAACACGGAGTTAAAAGCATTGTTGCCAAACCGTCAATTCGTATAAAATATAATCCCACACTCAGCCAATGGAAACTCCAGCTCCATTATGTTCAGTCATTTGGCGACATTAGTTCCTTTACCTTTTCCAGAAGTCTCCAAAAAAATTAAATATCGATGGTAATTAAAGGGAATACCAAATGGAGTTTTGAATTAAAAAAATAACTCTGATTAAATTTAAATAAAAATATTATTTAAAAATAAATTTATTTTACAATTTACAACCGTGGTCCTCAAAGAAAAACAATACCAAGTCTCACTGACGGTCAATTGCTTTTCATTTTTCCACCATAACGCCCACCTTTAATTGAGCCCGTGAGCGCAAAAAGGTTGACGACCACTGATTTACAGTATTTAATTGTCTAAGGAACAAAGGGAATTCTTTTTAATGAATCGCCTCATAACAGATCTACAAAATCCGAAGCTCCAGAATCGGAACCACAATCAGAATATTCACTTCCAGACAAACCACCCTTTTCATCCTCCTCATATTCCTCTTCCTCCGCTCGCTCTTCGTCAACGTCTTGAGGATTTACTTTATTAACAGAGTCGTCCTCCGAGTCCGTCAACATCAAATCATTCTTCAGCATTCTTCTCGGGGTCATTTCAATGGATTTCGACCCGCCAAAGGGAGAAAACTGTGAATTGTTTTTAGAATCCATAAAATTGAATATCATTTGCTCGTTGATCATAAGGTTCTTCAGTTTCCCTATGCATTTGTTGGGCGTTTCCAGGCGGACGACCCCCGTCACACTCATCGTTGCCGCAATTTTATAATCCGTCGCGGGATACTTAGTAATGGCTACGTCGACTGGAGTTTCCACGACTTCTGATCTGGTGGTGGGTTTCGTATCGTAATCACCAGTTGTGGTATCTTCTTTGTTTTCGACCTCAGCCCGGGGTTTTGCATCTGTCTGTAGAACTTGGCTTTCAGGCTCGCTTTTCGAGCTTGAATTTCTTTTCCTTCGCAATGACTTCCGTGGAAGCTCGCTTGTTTCCAGTTTCTGCTTCTTCGAATCTGTATTTGCCTCTGTTTCGTCATTGAATTTCCTTTTTCTTTTTTGACTGTTTTGCTCTGTGACTGGTTTCTCACTTTCATTCTTTAACTTCGATCTCTTTTTTCCTTTTTGCAGACTAGATTTCTCTTTAGGAACTGTTTTTCTCTTTTTTAATATCTCTTTTTCCTCTTTCTTATGAGGATCCTTTCCTTTTGTTGTAAGTATTTCCTCTTCCTTTGAGCTATCTTTTACAGAGGGCATTACTATCTTTAATTCATTTCCCACAATATTTTCCGAAGAAGAATCCTTTTCCCCAGACGCATCTGAAAGGTTTTCTGCTTTTCCTTTTTCTGACTCCTTTGTCTTATCTTCTGTCGGATTTACAGGAGGCACTTTTTTACTATAAAAATCTAAAACGTGTTCGCTTCCAATGGGTTTTATTGGTGAGATTTCAATTAATTTGTAATTGTTTTTAAAAGGTGAAAATTCAATGACGTCGGACATTTCTTTTTTCGATTCAATATCTTTAGTAGAGTCCTCTTTGTCGCTGATAAAAATCTCCGACTCCATTTGGCTGTCCTTCGGCGACTGTTTTTTAATTTTCATCACATCCTCAACATTACCAAAGGACTCCTTAACACACTCCGTCGCAGGATTTTTAATTATTTCACTCTCAAGTGCAGCCACCTTTGTCAGTTCCTGGAATTCCTTGCTGCTTTCGATTACGTTTTCGTCGTCTGTTAGTTCCCCGGGTTCCTTTTCCGATTCGATCGTTTGTTCCGAACTTTTGCATTCTCTGATATGTTCAGTCTTTTCCTTTACTTCCTTTTCCTCCTTCTTAGATTGCTTTTCCTTTGATTGCGATAATTTTTGTAACATTCTCCTGCTGTATAAGGTCATCGGTTTCTTTTCGTTTTGTCTTTCGTTTTTAAATGACCTCTTCCAATCTTCTTCTTCTTCCTGACTTGTCTTTTGAGACTCATTTCCTGTCTCTAAGAACTCCTCCTCAAGGTCGGAATCCGAATGAATTACATCTAAACAGAAAGAAATATTTTTTTGTGATAAAGTAATGAGTAGAGAAGTTATTTCTGCTTAAAATATTTCCATTAATTACCTCTACCGCCTTTAGAGTTAGAAACCTGAGTGAAACCCCTACTGGAAACCATGTCGTCGTAAAGAGCATCCAAAGGCGACTTCGTGTTGAATATTTCAACGTTCTTTCGTTTACTGCTTTTCCCAGAGTTCTTCTCTTTATTCTGCTTATTCTTCCCATCGCCGATTAAACTCTCTATTTTTCTTTTTTTCTCGCCGCCTTCTGATGTCCTTTTATTCTCGAAACTATCGCAATTCTTCGAAAGTTCCGACTTTACTTCCACTCCTTCCTTAGTTTTGACAAGTTCATTATCCAGGGAAAACCTTGACTTAGGCTTCTCCAACGACGACTCCTTGCTTCCCCGAGACCGACTTTTCTCCTTCCTCGAGCTTCGTCTTCTCGCTCTCTCCGAGCTTTCGCGTCTCCTGTGACTTCTCTTTCTTCTCTCAGAGCTTTCGCTTCTTCCGCGATCGCGTCTTCGCTCTCGGGAACTTCTTTGCCTTGACAGGAATCGATTATCCGATGATCTCGAGTACCTTTTTTTATCTGTTCGAATAGAAACACTTATACTTTTTTGTAATGTATAAAAAATACAGAAGCAAAAGCCCACTCACCGTAGGAATCATAAAGTAAGTGATCTCTGTGATTTTCCCGGAAGGATCTTCTGTAAACTGATCTGTCTTCATACCTCGATGATTTTCTTTCTGCCAAAATCATAATGAACCGGTCAAAAAAGGCTTTATTTGCAGAATGATTATTCTAGAATTTCATGTAACTCACCTTGACGTTTTTCGTTATAGCTATCACGACTGCCCTCCAAGGGACGATAATTTGTGTTCTGAGCATTTCCCCCTAAGACAAATTTTAAAATAGTATAACCAATGTATGACAATAATTAATATTATTCTTTCCTTAATTATCAAATTTCTATATAGAATCATTTCTTTTTTGTAAGTTTTCTTGAGCAGATTTTTTCATACATTCACATAAATTCAAAAAAAATTTTTCAGACATTAAAATTGTAAAAAATTTTGCAATCACCATATTCTCATTGCACCAATTTTGTTTCCTTTAAAGCACAAAATAACTCCAGGCAATGCAATGAGAACAGTAAAAGTCCTCTAATAAAATTTACTCTATTAAGGCACTCACTGTGATAATCTGATTCTTTTTTCCCACAGTTTGACTTTTCCTCTTTCTCATGTTGCACTCCAGCTTTCTTATCATCATCCTGATTGCATCTCCTTTCACTCTCACTACTTGCCCAGCTTTCATAAGATTTTGATCTTCTTTTTCCACTGGTGCCTTTATATTTTTCAAATTCCTGTATTGTTAAAGGGCTTGGGTTTAAATCATCTGTGCTGGTGATTTTGTCACTGGTTGATTTCTTCTTTCTTCTAAATGTGAATGAGTCTACTCTGCAAAAGCAAATGACTGAGTTAAAAAGAAAGTAAATTAAATAATTTTCCTTACTCTTTATGGAAGAACTCCATTTGAATAAAAGATATTTAATCATAAGAAAACAATGTTTTAGAAGATACTAATTTTTGTGAAATGTAACAAAAGAGATGAATAATTCATACTAAGGACAGTTAATTTTTATTTTATTAACAGCTACATAATAAGTCTCAGTCTGTAAGTTTTCAATTTTTGTGAAAACTGATTAAATATATATTACCTGCTTTCCCCCAAAAATTAATACAGATGTGAAGCTACGATAAAATATATAAAATCTCATTGGAACCTTTCACTTATAAAATAATTATGAATCACAATAATTCTGAATAATAATGAAATAATAACTATAATAAACCTATTGGTCTATACAATATTCAACAAGAATTACAATGTAAATGGAATGCTAAAGTGAGTTGTATTTTTTTAACTAAAAAGATTTATATTCAAACACAACCCTTATCCTGAAATGAAACCCCTCATGGGGCCAAACAAGCTACACTCAAAATCTATATGAATTTCTTACTTAAAAGAAATAAAACATTGATGAAAATTGGCTTTGAGTTTTCATATTGAGCAGTTTTCTTTCTGCTAATTAAAAAAAATCACTGACAAAACAGTTTGAAAATGATAATTGTTATTTGACAGCAGATTTTCTCAGAAAAAAAAAATACATAAGTTTTTGGACATATAAATCAGGTAATTCTTACTTGGATCTCAACTCTTCAATCACAGAATCTTTCCTTTGAACCTCAGCTTGAGCAGTCTTTAATAAAGTTGATAAATTTCTTTTTAAAACCTCATTCAGCTTCTTGAGTTCTTTATTTTCTTGGGTCAATATTTTAACTTTTTCGGATAAATCGCTGGCTTCTTGTTTGTAAGTTTCATTACTCCCTTCAAGCTAAAAAAATAATTTTATTTATTTTTTTATACAAACTTTTTTCAATGATACTCAACAAAGCTACTTTCAATAATTCATTAAGCAGTTTTAAATCATTCAGACAAAGATTAATGAAAAAAAATTTTCAAATACAAAGGCCATAACCAAACAAAAATTTATTCTAAATCAGCTTAGAACAAATGCAAGTAAAAGGTGATTAAGGGATATATACCTTTGCCAGCTCTTCTTCAAAATTAAATTCTGGGATATCCTTGTAAATATCTTCATCCATGCTAATCTTCTCTGTATCGTTCCAATTTTAATATATGTACCGCCCTGCGCAAGGATGACAGGCAAAATCGTGAACCGTTCCACATTTTTTTGATAACGGGCATAGCTTAGTGTGGTATTAGTATACTTTACGCGGGGATAAAACCGAACGTTCTTAAAACGTGGCAGAAGGAAGAAGCGCTGCTTCCACGTAAAAAACAGCTTTTTAGGGATTTAAACGGAACACTTTTTTAACTTTTTTGAGGATTAAAAACCACAGAAATATTAACGTCTTCATTAAATTAATAGTTGTAATATTTTGACCTTAAATTCAGTGCCTCGCTATTTTCTCGGCGTTATAAAAAATACAAATGAATGAGTTTTAAAAATTTCGCTGATAATGAATACCCAACTGATCTAATTACAGTAATAAATGAAAAGGATGAGAGATCTTAAACGTATTAGAATTCTTTAAAAAATTCATAGTTAAATTTTTCTCAATTTCATTAATGTTTTAATAGCTTTCCCAGTTAACAGTTTATATTACTCTTTATATTAATTTTATTTCTACTATTCAACAACAGGGTGTATATTTTTTAAATAAATATTAGGTATTTTTCATTGACTGGATGTCATAAATGTATAACTTAATAGTTTAACTTTAACACTAACTTTCATGACAATTTCTTTCATGATGAGCACTTTTTAATCCTATCTCCAAAGATTTTGTCAACCTAAGTAGAACTTCTTTTTTACCCAGTAAAATCATTATTGTTGCAATGCTAGGTCCATGGCCCTGAAAAGTTTCAATTTTTATTTCTTTTTATGTATAAATAAATAATTCTCCAAATTGCATTCTAAAGCAGGGAGATATTATTTTTAAAATTCTTCTAAAAAGATTGTCTTAGAATAAAAATTTTAAAGAATTTACTCACCTTATTTCCAGTTAAAACAAAACGAAGACTTTTCAAAATGTCTGATAATTTTAAAGGCAAGTTATGGTTTTCCAAACCCTTTAGGACTTTTTTAATATTCCCAAAATTCCAGTCTGCCATTTCTATTTCTGTAATTACTTTTTGTAAGACTTCATTAGTATTTCTGTCATCAAAATACCAATTGTCACACCAAACCCATAAAAATTTTAAATCTTCTTCAACTAAATTTTCCAAAAAAAATATTCTATCATTTAATAATTTTAAAGCTGATTCAATTCTTTGGTCATCTAATTGCAATTCATCTTTCCATTTGCTGTAAAAAAAATTAAGATTTATATAAAATTAACATGAATATATAATTACTCAAAACTATTAACTACCTGTTTTCAAAATGATTCTGAACAATTTTTCTTGATTGCTGTATTAATGCCTCTTTCTCATCCTTTGCTTCCAAAAGCCTATTGATTTCCAAAGCATTATAGAACTTCAAAAGCTTCAATTGTGCTTTGCAAAAACCACTCTTGATTTTTCCCAAATCAAACTGAAAAAAGTTTACACATGAATTTAATTTAAACAAACAGTTCCATCAAAAGAGAGATTTTAAAAAGAGCAAAATCAAATTTTCATAAAAGTTTTTGAAATTGATAACGACAAAGTTAAGAAAAAATAGTGGTTTGGTGGACACAAAAACCTACTTTTTCAATCAGTTCATCAAGGCTAAATGATTTCTCATCCTTTTCCTTTTGTTCTATATCAAATCCACCCCCAAAACGGATGATGAAGTTGATCAGTGCATTTGGAAAGTATCCAGCTTCTCTTAAAAATCTGACTTGAGCATTTCCCTCTCTTTTGGAAATTTTAGTTCCATCAGGATTCATTAAGAGTGGAAGATGGCCATATTGAGGAGGATTCCACTTGAAAGCCCTAGGAAATTAAATAAAATTGATCATTTAGGAAAGGAAAAATTTTAAATTAAAATAATAATTAGAAAACTGTTCACAAAATACCATTTTGGTAAGGCTACCTTTCAATAACAAAACCATGACAAAATAATATATATTTTTACAATTGTAGCTTCTTTTGTTTTTTAATGAAAAAAGTCAAGAAACTTATTTGTTTTTTTAATAAAAAATTATACTACAAACCTATAGAGTAATATATGCTTTGAAGTTGATACCTGCCACTCAACTCCTCTTAAAACATGAGTGATATTCATCAGATGATCATCAATAACATTAGCAAAATGGTAGGTGGGCCAACCATCATTTTTAATTATGACAGGATCTCCTTCATTTTCAACCACATTATGAAGTACAGGGCCACAAATTAGATCATGAAAAGGTTCATCTATGGTAGACAACTGGAAAATCCAAACTTAAATCAATTAATATATATCAAGAATACTTAAAAGTATTTTTTCAATTAATAAATGTCAGTTACCTTAAACCTTATACAATATGACTGTCCATTTTTCAGATATTGTTCAACATCATTCTGTGATAAACTACGACAGTGATTGTCATATTTAGGAATTTCTCCTGCTTTTAAAGATTCTTTTCTTTGTAATTCTAATCTTGTACTTGAGCAAAAACAATAATAAGCATCACCTTGCTGTATTAACTGCTTCACATATTTTTGATAAAGTTCCTTCCTATCACTTTGAAAATAAGGACCCTCATCAAATTTGATTCCGCACCAAGACAAATCTTCTATAATATTTTTTGCAGCAAGAGGAACTTTCCTGTTCAAATCAGTATCTTCAATTCTGATTATAGTTACACCATTTTTGGACTTTGCAAATAAATGATTGTATAATGCAGTTCTTAAGCCTCCCAAATGTAGATAACCTGCACAAGAAGAATCACCTGATTAAAAACTGATATTCTCACATGCTGCCAATGAGAAATAAAGGAGCTACTACTGGATATTAATTATATTAAATTAATTTTTAAATCACCTGTGGGACTTGGAGCAAACCTAACTCTTACTGTATCATTAAAATAACGTTTAAAAAGGCGCCTGTGACTTTTCCACTTAAGCGGTTTAGAGATAAATTTTAAAAACATGAATGAAAAACTTATTTTCTCTTGTTATTAATTTAAAATGAATTATCAAACTAATTTCGGGAGAATGTCTACTATACTTCCAATAGCAGACTTACAGCACGAGACATAAAAAACTTAAATTAGTTATGTCCATGGTCTCCCAATATGGCATTTAACATGTTTTATTCGTGCGCTAATTGTACGCATGCGCAGAGGAAGCGCGGGAAAAGTGCGTGGTTAAACCACTTGCTTTTTTATTGTATCAAATTCCTCACATGAAGAGTCTATTTATCGCCTTAGGCTATAATTGTTCTCTTCTTATGAAGTGATTATCATTGGGAATTCTCAATGAACATTCTAACAAATTTTATGATAGAGTCAAATGGACTGATTCCGAAGAAGGAAAACGATTTATTAATTAAGCTTTTTACAAAAACTTTCATAGTATAATTTTGTAACTAATTTAAACTTATCTTTCCATATGGTGTGAGATATAGAATTTGAATTAGTTGAATTAGATATAGAAATTGAATAAATGGTAGAATTTTAATTTTTTACTGATACTTTTTTTTGCCTTATCTCCAGTTATTTCCCCATTTTTGGCTATGTTTTAAGCAAAAAGGAAAATAATTGATAATCCAAAAATGGTCTAAAAATGCTTTAATGAAGGTTTACATTTGACGAGTCCTGATTTGAATGAATTAACATGTAGGTGAAATCTATTTAAATTAATAATTCCATTAAAAATTCATTTGGCATTGAGTATAAATTTACACAAGCAGCGACTTATACAATTTTTTTATTCAAACTTTTCAGCCTTCAAATAAGTTTTCGCCAATTTTTTCTTGAAAATAAGTTATAATTTTTTTAGGACTTTTCTCGAAAGGCCACTTAAAAAATATATATTTAGGGTTACAGAACGAATTTATAGTGCTGAGCATTTTATTAAATATCTGAAATTTGGAAAAACTTTGGTTTTATTTTGCCTAGAAATTTTTTAATTTTGTAAAGCTGAAATTTTTTTGCATTTAAATCGCCCTTTTTTAAATCCATAAATTAGTAAATATTTAAATGCTCCATTGATTTTATTTTATTGGGCTAATAATCAAAACAAGATTATAACAATTCGACCAACCTTTGAAAATATTTTGGCGGTAAAACGCATCATATCAGAATAAAGAATTTAGAACTGAGTGTATGCAATAAGTATTGCTCAATTGTTACACATATCGATAAAAAATCGTATAAAAAAAATAATTTTATAATTTCCAACAAATTGGAAAGTATAATTTGATTCTTTAAATTTGGCGGGAATTCTGGTTCATTTCAAAAAGAAAACAAGTCGTTTTAACATTTGTGAATGGACACTTTGTAAACATGACGTTTTGGAAACTGAAAATTGAAACGTACGTTCCTCGCTTTCTGATTGGTCGACTGTAGCAGATGGCTCGTAAAGTTAAGCACTCCAGGGCCATGTTTGCAAGCCAGAGTTGAAATGGTAAGATTTTAGGAACAATAGTTTATTTTGTGTTCAAGTGAATATTGTGAAAATGCCGTTTTCATGGTTTTTTATAAAGCTGTTGGATTTTTTAGTGTTTATTTATTGAGAAGCACTTGTCTTCCCGCTCAGCATCGAAATGTTAATTTCAATTTTGAAAACAAAGGCACGAAAGGAATTTTTCAATCAAACTCCGCCATTTGTACTTCAATAGAAACAACACTTTAGATCGGAATTATAGGTTCAGTACATTATAATGTGGCAGTTTTGTGTTGTTCGAATGGTCAAATGAAAAACTTACAACGCTGCTTTATACAAAGACTTATGTGAAAGACGTTTTCTACAGTGAGTATCGCTCAATTTGTTGATTGATTTAAGACTAAATGCAGCACGCCAATATCGCGTCCTCCATTTTTGATTTCCTCCTCTTTGAAATTCATTTATAATTTTAGGGATGAAAACCCGTATTGCTTATGCTGAAATTCTCTTTTGTTAACTACCTTGAATTGGAAAGCTCCTTGCAAATTTTTCATGCCATGAAATTATATAAAAGCGGTTGGATTTATGAGGAACCGGGGACCGGTGATATTTGGATATTTTTTTAAAAAATGTTATTAAGCGTGCTCTCTGAAAAGTATATATTTGCTTCGACAAATTTTCGGTGTTTTACTGCCGGTAAATATGGTTGAATTTGGAATTTTTCTCGTCCATGATGGTAATTGCGACCTTGAAGATTGGCCCTTGTGCTGCACTTTTAACCATTTGGGATTTTAGTTTTATAACTGCATTTCATTTTTTGATTATTTTTTTTATTGAATACTGTAAAATTATAATAAATTGTCTTTTTATTTGACCAATAACTAAAATGAAATACAAGCAGAATTAATTAGGTAAAAGTTATTGATCTAAAGATTAAATTTTTTAAAGTTAAACCTGAATGCAAATATGAGGAAAATTAATAAGAAATTAAAAAATAGTATTCCAGCTAGAAAATTGCATTTAAAGAAAAGCAAAATTTATAATAGTGTGACAGAAACTGAATGGTAAGTTTTATGATATTGCTAAAAAAAAAATTTAAACAAGGATTGATCTCTATGCTTAGGGCCAACCATTTGCTAACCCCATTGTTTATTTGAATTAAGTTATGAGCATAGGCCTATTCTGTTGTGAGAGAGAGGCTTCACCTCCAAACAGAAAGCATTTTGTCTGGGCTTTTCACAACTTCTTTTCTCAATCCTTATAAATTTTCAGTGATTGATTTCTAATAATTTTTTAGGCACTTCATTGCTGGTACCAAAATATGGTCTGGTTTTTTTTCTTTAATTTTCACTATAGAGCATCTTGGGATTTTTTCATTCCTTTATTTTGTGCCATTACCCTGTTCTCTAATTCTTTATTTCTCTTCCAGTATAATTATGTTAGATTTATGGGATTATATATCATGAGAAATTTTATATTGGGTTTTAAGTTTTGCTTAATTTTTCTGTAAAGTCAACAAATTTTATTCACTGGAGATTAATTACCAATAGTTTTTCTCTTTCAAATTTTCTTCATAGTCTGCTAGTTTAATTTACATTTGATGAAGAAACACAAACAGTGTATTATTTTGTTGATTTAATTCAGTGTATTAGGCCAAGCCATCAAATTTATAAGCATTTGTCATGGTGGTTTCTCTTTAGAAAAATTCTATCGCAGAAAGATAAACCTTTTTAATTATAAAAAAATATTTTCTGTTAAGGCAGAATTTTCATGAAGAGATACATATCATTGGTTGTTTCCCTTCCAGAGGAAATTAAATGGAAGTGAATAATTTTTAAAGGGGAGAGTGAACCTTCGTAAAAGAACATGTGTGAAGTAATTAAATTTTTTTTACATGACATTTGATTTATTATGAGCAGTGAAATTCTAAGACTTATTTTTAAAAAAAAAATATGTTCAATCTTACTGGAAAAATAAAGATGTTTAGTATGGTACACTCCTGAAGTATTGTATTGTATCATAATTAACTAAATACAAAAATTTCTTAAATGCTGTTATAATAATTATTCTCATGCAGTGCATCATTACAGACAGATTATTAATTAAAATATATGGGAATCAGACATTGAAGAATTCAGTTATATGGGTTTTTGAGAGAGACTTGTTTAAACCTACAGAGACTCAAATTCTTCTCACAGGTAAAATCCAAAATATTAATGAATGCGGGTGCGAACCAGCGACCACTTTGTGCGCAGTTTCAATTAAAATCAAGCACAGGCCTATTCTCCGCATTGTTGGAAAATGATCACAAAAATATAAATAAGTCGATGAAAATGTTCCACTGAACATAAATGAAATGATATGTACGGTTTGACCCTTTGCTGTATCCGACTAATAAAAAGTGACTATTCGAAGCCATTATAAAAAATTCCGGAGAGGAATTTATTTTCATCGTAAGGGACTGAAGAAAACAATAACCCCCATTTAACAATCCGACAAGATTGATTAAGTTAACAGTTGAGTTCTGGAATTTAATTCTTTTGTATGTAATTTCTATTCTTTTCAGCGTTATGACATTTGAAGTTTTGTTTTGAGCAAAAAGTAGAGGGTTAAAATTATTTTCCTTAAAAATAAAAATATATACTATCTCATTTTATTGTATTTTATTTAGTTAAATTCTGATAATATATACAATAACTTATACAACAAAAGTTCATGAATAATTATTTTTAAAACCAAATTAACAAAAGAAATACTATTAATATTGCCCTGACGCCTGCAACTGCTCAAATAATTATTCTTTTGAAAAGAAATTGATTTTATGAGTACTAACTAAACCAATCTTTATTTCTTGGACCCGTAAATGATGGTCAAGTAAAAAGTTTGGGACTTAAATATTTTTCAAGAAATGTTTAAGTGAATATTAGTTCGTATTTTGGATCAAAGTCATTGGCAATAGGCATAATTTGTTTAGATTTGCATTTCACCTCCAAAAAAAGAAGTGCAGCAAATATTTATTTTGCTAAAACTATTTTTTCGATGAATTTAATATTAATTTTTTTAAACTTATGCTTTCTTTTGTGAAGTCTCAAAAAAATTGCTTTTGATGCTCTTAGTCTTAGTATTTATACTATACATTATAAATGTGTCCCCACTCTGGGAGCTTTGTTGCTCATAAGTTCTGTTCAATCTTTGATGACGTTGACTTCTTTGGAATATGATTTTTATCTGTGAATTCATTGACAGTTTACTTGTACAGGAGTTTCCGGGGAAAATCCCCGTCTTAATTTTTTTGAGTAAACTTACTGGTTTTCCTGAGAATATTTTTTGTATCCTGTCATAATGCATGCTTATCGAGGATATGATGCAGAGTCGGTGAGCCCCTCTATCCATCGTACGACCCCTCTGGGGTGGTCATATAATGGATACCATGAACACTACACCTGGTCAGGCGAATAAAAATTTGCTGATGTCATTTTGAGTTATAAATATTTATTAGTGAAAAATTGTAAAATACGCCTTTGTGTCATGAAACTATGATGAAAAATGCAATTCTCAGCAAGAAGTTCTTTTCATAACCTTTATTCCATTTCATTTTTATCAACACAATACTATAAAAGAATTGGCCAGCTACAGGATAAACTTTTAGTAATCCCTTGAAATGCAATTCGCAGTTAATATGAATTTGAATTTTTTTTGGTTATTAGTACTGAAGGCACGAAGATAAAATAAAGAAGGATATCTCAGAGTGCCACGAAATATAAAAAAAGAAATACAATTTAGAGAAGGAGCGATTAAATGGCGGATAAAAGAGGATTTCAGTTTTCTAATCTTGTAATTTATTTATTTTTCCAGGGAGCGATTTTCAAGATTGCTGACTATGTCGGATCAGACTTGCTATACAATGATCAGAAAGGAGCCGGTCACGTATACTCCGGAGATTAATTCTGTAAAACAAGGTAATCGGTTTCTTTTGAAGAAGTAGAAAAAAAAAAGTCCCGAAGCCCCAAATCAAGGGGCGCATGACTTTAAAATCATAGCCCACGCTTAAACAAGTTGATCGGATTTCGGTTTGGAACGGTTGGGGTTACCAGTTGCGTTTGACCCTCCTCCTTTCGTATAATTCCACGCCATTGTCTGCACCTTGTTCGCAGGCATCAGGAGTGAAACGGGACTTTTTCAGATCAAAAATTTAATTTATTTTTCATTTAGTGTATAGGTATTTTTTGTCATTATTGTTCCCCAGTTGTACGAATTGCCAGCTGTAAAAAAAAGGTTGGCCAAAATATAATTTTCTCAGGTGCATCGGAGAAAGTACGTGCATAGTGCTTTCTTATAGTTTTGGAGAACCAGGGCATTTCTATCATTGATCGTTCTGGCTTTTTTTTGGTCATTGATCTCTTCTTTGAGGGCCGAAGAATTTTAAAGATTCGGTTTCTATACTTACCTTAATAACTCACTTCCTTTACTTAGAATTGATGGGCATATAATAAATTTTTGGAAAGTTTAATTTCCAAAGACCTGAGAATTGGTCCATTAAGTTCAGTTTTTCCAACCCCACGAAGCAAGGGGGAACGGGGGGGGGGGGAGACAGCATAAGCAACAGATTATAATGGAGACATGCATGGAGTAATACGAATTTCGAGTCGACTTCCCCAATGGATGGTGGCTGGTTTGTCCGCAGTCAACGTAAAACAGGTAAAGTTCCAGCTGCCATTCTGGAGGGGTCTATACAAAATGTAAATTTATTATAGCATGCACTATTACTTTGGGGTTCACAATGGCCGCCATCTTTCTCCGTTACAAATAGGGAAATTAAAACCTTTTTTGTTACGGGTTTTTGTGTTTTGACATTACGCAAACAAAAAAAATTTTCTCATGCAAGATTTTTCTTATTTATGCCTGTTGCGCCCTTAATCTTTGACTGACTCGTTGGTAGCTTCAAAAAGATGCCGAATGATATATTTTTTTGTTTTTTACCTGTTCTCATTCAGTTGCGAGGCATTCAAAGTTATTCAGTCGTTATAATGATATAAATAAACCCTGGACAGTGAGTTTTTACTGAGCCTGTATAAGGCAATATTGTCGTTTGCGAGATTATGGCGTTTTACTTGTGTGTTTAGCCCCACTGGTGTAAATTTGATGTAGCGCTGTGATACCATTCCAGAAATCAAAAGCATCATATCGAAGAAACTCATGATCTAAAGATTCTTATTCTTTTGGAATGGAAGAAAACTGCTGTTGCTTTTTTTAATGTTTATGAGAGTCATATTTAGAGCATTTGAATTTTTTCTTTTCCCAATTCAAAGCTCGTGTATCTGTTTTGAAAGCACCTGTTGACAAATGAACCCCACCAGGCATAACCCCTATAACATCTGCTCCGTTTTGTTCTGTATGTCGTATTTGAGCACTCCCCTGTGCATCTGCTTTTTGTTTTAAAACATTTTTACATTTTTCACAAGAAGCGAATGGTGTTCTTTTTGCATTTGAAAAAACCTTTCCACTGTTCCAGTTTCGTATAAATTTGAGTGAACATCCATTTGGGTTCTCTTAAACATTTTCAAATAAAAGTCCCGGGCGATACGACTGAATTTTAAGAGGTTTCCCCGCGGGAGAGAAATTGTAAGGCAGGGTTCACTGCAGCAATCTTTGCCGTTGTATCGTTTGTGAACTCTGCACACGCATATAATAAAAAAAGGATTTCTGCGCGCAGTAAGCCGGGAATCCCCTTCGATCATCGTCTTCCCCTTGAGGTATTGGTCCCTTTCTATTCAAACGTCACCCCCTTTTTTCACGTCTCATGCTCCTTTGTGTTTTTACAATGAATTTGCCGGGTTTCTTTTTAACGACTTTGCCGGTTCGGGTTTTCGCTTCCTCTTTTTGTCCTTGAAGATTTCCACTCCTGGTTTTAATCCCGACAAAGGGATTTTTTTGGTTTAATGCTTTGAAATTTATCAGGGACCTGAATTGGGTTGCTCGTAGTTCATCTGCCCGTTTTTTTTTTGGCCCTTTTTATTCCGGTAATTATCCGTACGATGTTGGGTTGCATAGCGATGGTTATCTGGGTTTTACCAAAACTTAGAGTCATTTGGAAGAAAGCGTCACCAGTTTTGTTTTATTATTTTCTGTCTAAGCCATCAGTGGATACACTTTTCAGCCCCGGGAAATTATATTATCCTTATGGATCTTTATTTCTAGTTTTGACATTTAAACCCCTGAAAAATAAGAAAGTATAATATATAATAATATTATTGGCAACATTGCAGATTTTTGGATTTTCTTTATGATTTTTTTCTTTTGGTTAGTTATTCATCCCCAACTAACTTCCCTTACTCCCATAGTAATATTTTAGTATATTTACGATAAGTTATGTGTTTAACCTCTGATCCAAAATAGTATCAATCAAAGTTTACTGAATTCCTTAGTAAAAGAATGCAATGGTAATATATTGATAACGGTTTTAGTTCAAGTTTTTCTTTGAATTGAAGAATTGACTCACTTTTTTTTAATCTTTTATTAAAAAGATTTTACTGTAAAAAAAATATATGGTACCACAAATTAAAAAAAAAGTTTAAACGTTAACGACTTTCCCCCCTGTGATATGTATGGAATCAATGTATAGAATCAGTAATCTAATTCTTGACCGAAAGGGAAAAAAGTTGGAGCGTTCAGAAATAGACCGTATTCATGTAATGAGGTCAATAGATTGACCTCATTACCTTAAAATCCCTTTGCATGAATGAAACTTCAGTTTAGTTGGTTTTATAAATTTTTTCCACGAAGAAAAAAAGTAATCGAATCTAAGTTCTACCGTCAGATCTAAATGTAACTTAATTAGCGAAATGAGGTCTTCATCTGCTTCTTCCCCCTTTCAGGCCTTATTTTGAGCTTTTTATCATATCCCATCAAATCTCACAATCCAATTCTGCATTTTATTTCTTGCATTTATATTATTCGTTCACATTGAGCGATTGCACAACGACAGATAATTTTCGCGCTCTTATTGAAAAGCCAATAAGCAAACCGAGGCCAGTTAAGCCTCCCCTCATGCAATCTCTTTTAATGAACTTGAATTTGAACTCTTTCATTTCAGAGGCCAATATGGAACACACAAGCCCCATGTATCATTTATTAGATCACGGGTACGGGCAGACGCCACAAAACCAAATCATCAGAATTCCTTCGAGGTCGGAAGCAAATGTAAGGAAGAATTTTGTATTAATAAAAAAGAAGCTGGTATTTGCCGTCGATGTGAATTTGATGGGGCACGTGGGCGGAATGCCGGAAAGGTTTTTATCAAATCAATGTCGGAAGTCGGGCTTTTAAAAAGTTTTCCAAGATTTATTGCGTCTGTGTTTGCCTTTAATTTCTATTATTCAATCCGTGAATAAATTTCGCAGCTCGTGAAGAGAAGGCTGAATTTGGACGGATCCATTTCAATCCTCCCCTCGTCGGAATTCAAAACTCCCAACATGGCAACCCCCAGCTCGGCGAAAAGGATGAGAACGAATTCCACGAGTTCCATTGCCTCGGTCAGTCAAGCCTCATCGCCTAGCCCCACTGGAAAAGGTACCGGAGAAGGTTGTCTGGGTGGGCGTTTTTGGTCGGGAGGGAAGGGTGTTAATCGCCGTGATTGTGTCTTGCAGGAAAACCTTCGAACAGGTACGACACGTCCTTAGGGCTGTTAACGCGTAGGTTTGTCACACTTTTGAAAGACTCGCCCGATGGAGTCGTGGACTTAAACGTAGCTTCTGAAACCCTCGAAGTACAAAAAAGAAGAATATACGACATCACGAACGTTCTCGAAGGCATTGGGATTTTGGAGAAGAAAAGTAAAAACAATATCCAGTGGAGGTGAGCTCTTGGCATTAAATCTTATATTTTGTGTGTTTAATAAAATGTGCATAAAAATGACAAAACCTTCCAGTTCCTAATGAGTATGAAAACTGGCAGTTATTCAGTTTTCAGCCCAATTCCCACATGTACACTGTAATTATTCATTGCAGTCACTGTGACTGAGACGACGTCTGGCGTTGTCTAATTTGGGGTTTTTTTCTTTACAGAGGAAGTCCTCGTGGTTTCGATTTTTGCGACACGTCTCGAGGAGACGAGAATAGTCCCAAAGATAGCATAATTCAAGAATTGCAAAGACGCGAAGACGAATTAGATAAATTAATTATAAATGCGGAAAAGGAATTGAGGCAATTAACAGAAGATAAAAGATACGCGTACGTCACCTATGAAGATTTGAGGAACATTCCTTCGTATAAAAATCAGACGGTTATGGTGATAAAAGCGCCTCCGGAAGCGAAGCTGAGGGTACCGGATCCCAGTAAGGTAAGAGAAGAAATAGTTGCCAATGGGAAGGACGGTCAATAATATTTTGTTTCGTTTATGTCCTCAGGCTCTACAAATGTACATGAAGAGCGAAAATAGTGAAATTGAAGTGTTTATATGCCCCGACGAAATAGAAGAAGGTGTTCCAACGACGAGCATAGAGAAAACAAAGAATTCACCACTGCGGCCTTCTGTATCACAATTAGGTATGAGCACAATTCTTAAAAAATCAAATGGGGGGAAAAATGGGGGGAAAGGGTTATTTTTATTTTGCCTTTTGATCAATCCCGCTCTCCTTGAGCGGAATGAGGGAGAGTGCTGATACGAGGCTTTTGTTTCGGTTCCAGAACTGGGCGTCAAAGAAGAACCCGCATCGGAAGGCTCAGATCTCAGCTCAGAGCTCTCAAGGTTTAAAAACGTGTTAATTTCCGAGACGGATGATTTCGGACCGATGGGGGGAAGGTTCCAATTACAAACGGAAGATCAGCATCCTGAAAACTCAGGTAGGGCTTTCGGAGAGCGGGAAATTTATGCTTTATCATTCTTTTTGTTTTTAACAAGTGAGGTGGGCACTGTCTTGTGTGTAATTTGAATACGTGTGAAAGGTGCTTGCTTTTGACTCACCAATTAACCTTTGAAGCTCAAAATTGGATTATTTCGCTCATTTTCAAGTTGGCTTTCACGGTATTGTTTGCCACTGGATTTGTGATGTCGAAAGGGGAAATTGGTCTTAAACCATCTCCAATAAATGGCTTTAGGGTGTACTTTCATTCCATTACTTATGAATTTTTGGTTTTTCCGTCCAAAACTTTTCTTCAGCTTCGCTCAACCCATCTTTTAAGAGCTTTCCACCTTCTCCAAAATTGCACCATAGGACTTATTCCTTTTTAGTGCCGATAGTAATCAGCTTTTAAATAATGAAGATAACATTCATTCACATTCTCTTGCTACTTCTGTGGTAATGTTAAGGGATGTTTATATTATTTTTTTGAAAAGTAATTCTAAAGTTCACAGAAGTAAATCCCAAAAAATTTTTATGATTCCTTATGAGCATAATTATTTCGAGAGAGTATCCAATTAATCTTTCTTGACTTTCGAAATCATAATTAAGTTATGACTTTTCGCTAAACTAACCTTCATTCCAACGGCGAAGTTCTCCACCAAATTCTGCGACATTAAAATAGCCATCAGGTGTTTATGGTTAAATGAGAAAAATATTAATGCTTGATAAGGGTGACATTGACACGGTGGTGCGAGTTTTCTGTAAGGGAAGCAACGGTGCCTCTTTTTTTTTGTGGTTTCTGCCTGGGATAGGATTTGTAAATCATTAAAACGGCTAGAATTCTCCCTGTGAATTGTTAGAGATTCATTTTCAAATCACAGGCGAATTCTAGTACGTTTTATGATTTCTCGCTTCTTTAAAGGATGTCTGTTCCACTGGGAATCCGCAAGGTAAAGTCCACTCATTGCGTTGTTCATGGTTCACCCGCTTGAAGATGTCATCAGCAGTGACAGTAATGTAATTAAATTAATGTTATTAACGGTCCTCTTTTGAGTTTGTTGCCGCTGCCTGACGCCCACGCTGGCCTGACATTCCTGCGCTTCTGCTACCGCTTGACTAGCTTGGGATTGCGTTTCCTTTGAGAAGGTGTAACGAGGCCGACAGGGCGATCTGAAGCTTGTGGAGCTCCATTTATAGGCGAATGAAGCACCACGGGATTCAGCTCGTTCTGCTCGGGCAGGTTTCTGCGCTTTTGAACGGTTAACATTCAGGTGACGACTGCATAATCCATTAATTTTCTTTCAGCTCTCATTAACCCATTAAATAATTTTTCTGATTGTTTTTTTTATGTCTGTGTAAAGTGTAACAATAACAAAAAAGCTCCTTTAAACAGTGATTAGTGGCTAATTTGTGTAATTCTTCTTTTACAGGTCGAATCGAAGACTTGGACGGACCACTGACCGAAGAACAGTTTCTGTCACTGGAACCTCCACCCTTGGAAGACGAGTACCTGTTTAGGCTGGGACCCGATGAGGGTTTAACGGATCTGTTCGACTTCTCGTTCGATCTTTTCGATTGCCGAAAGTAACCTGGGATCTTTGCGGACGCTGCGGCCGTCGTCATTGTTCTCTAGTAAACAATTTACAACATGACGGCGTCCAGCGAAACATTTGCAAGTAGGGAGTGACTGCGCGGACACGTTTAAGTGTCAGAATAATGTGAATGAGCTTTGCCCTGAACTCGATTAAAAGCGCTTTAAAAAATATTTCGGATCTTTCGACGGGGAAATGCGGTGTTCATATATCGAATCGTGAAATTCGCCATTCAGGAATGAATCGGAAAGTGAAGCTTGCGGTCATTCGTCTGACCCCTTTCAACTCTTTTTGCGTGTGACTTCATGCACCCATATTTTTTAAGTGTATCGATGAAGGTTTTCAAAAAGAAATTTAGCTTTTGGAAAAAACTAATAATTACAGAAGTGCATCGTAATTGATAATGTCGCACTGTAAAAAATATTGAAGGTGACATCCCACAATCGGAGATTTCAAGCAATAAAGTATTTATACAGAATTGTGAACTGTAGAAATTATTTGGACAAAATTAAAGTTCGACTTCTTACTTTTTTTTCGGTTTATGCAACACAACACTTAACTGACTGACCCGTGGGCAAGAGTAATTTAAATAAAATACGAAAACAAATGGGAAGCAATGAAGAATGACTCGTTTTGTGTAAATAAGCAAATTGTAAAATGTGAAATTCTAAGTTACAAGTATGGTAACCGTTTACATCAGTTCAGCCTCCTGCCAAATTAGTATTGAAAGACTGCAAATACTTTAATGCACTTAAGTTTTGAAATTATGAAACTTAATCAAAATCTTTGGATTTTTTTTTTTAAATTAAAAAAAAATAAAAATACGGAAATTAACACATTTCCGCTTGAAATTGTTATCTCTCCTGTCCTTTCACAGTGGAGCAGTTCAATTCGCCCTCTATGCTTTTAATTTTTCCCTCTAGCATTGCCTTGGTGATTAGAATCCTGGAGTAGTGAGGAACTGAAGGAAATTAATTCACGGACGTCCACCTTTGCTATTTTTGTTCAGTCAGAAAGTTATTGCCACTGATTTCATTTCGGAATTATAGCAAACACGTTGAAAAGTTGGACGCAAAGCAAGCGATGTTATCTGAGGTGGATGTAAATTATGCGAAAGAGATAAGAAATTTGGAAATGAGTTAAATTTTGCGGGAAAGCGTTGGTTTTTGTGTTAAGTTTTTAGTTTATAATTAATAATTCGATCCGATTTAGCGGACTCGTGGGTACGAGTTATTGCCTCAATTCCAATAAACAGAGTAGCATGCATTGTAGTTTGCTTTATATGAAACTTATAATCCCCCTTGTTAACTGGTTCATGTTGAACGTGACCCTGCATCGCCTTTTGCCTAAAAACAGGGAGTTTGCTCTTTAAAATGTTTAAATAACATGAAGGCATTTAGCCGTTGGTAAAAATACAGATGGAGAATGCTCTTTTTTTAAGAAATGTACAACAAGTGTAAAATAATTTAATTTAGGATTAAGAACCTCTACGAAAAGATTCACAGAATACAATCTTGGTGTTTAAATGTAAGGGATTTAAATATTCAAGATGGTTGACTCTTTCGGAATAGATAATTATTTAGAACGAATCATCTGCTAGAAATAGACACGTCCAAAGGAGGTTTTTACCATAATTGAACTTTTAAACAACTTTCGTCATTCACAAGTTGGAGCTTTTTTCATTTTTTAACTTCAAAATGGGCAAACAAAGTCTTTTAAATTGTCCCTTTTGCGGTTGAGGTCATTAAAACTAATTATTAATTTATTTGTGCTTTTAAATGACACAAATCTACAGGATAGAATTTGAGGAGTTATGTCGAACTTGCCAGTTCATTCCATTATTATTAGATTTCTTTTAAACACAAATTATAATTTGAATTATTAACATATTCGGAAAGACAATAATTTTAACTAAACAACACAAATAACAAAACTGTTAAAAAATTTAACCGGCATTTGATTGAAGGGAAATTCAGCATTGTCAGCTTTTTTCATAAAAAAAATATACATTCATCGAGTCTGATTCATTCGAAATGAGTTGGATAATTTTTAACTGTTATTCAGAAAATATACACTTATGTTCTAATTATGGTTTGAATTTCTTTTGCTTTAAAAAACTACTTCTGCAGATGATTATTTCTTTTAAGTACACATAATTTTTATCATTAAACTTACTTTTGTACATATTCTGTTCTAATTATTTTATAAATTATTTTCAATTTTTTTTTGCTTTTTTTTTGAGGAATCCTCGATCCTTAAAAACAACTTTTTAATACGTTACAGTTATCAAAACGTTACAGTTTTTAATAATGAAAGAATTGTAATATAGCTTTTGATCAAAAAAAAAAATATGCGCACGACGTTCTGTTCAGTTTGCTTCGGTATAATATTTAAATTTGAACCTGTCGCAGAGTGTACGAATGTAAAATTATAGTTATTATATATATATATATATAATTAGAAGTGTCCTGTTTTTAGGTCGATGTTGTCCAGATAATTTCGAGATAGCTCATTTAAATAATTTGTGACCGTAATTGGTCGCATTTGCTTACTCATAAATATACTTCTCGCATATCCAATATTGCTTAGACAGATTTTTAATAGTGTTTTACATAAAGCAGTTTACTTGGAAATTTTATTTTACATAACTCATAGGTATAAATTGTAATAAACCCGTGAAAACACTGGAATATGAAAATTTGTATGGCCAATCCTGCTGTTCCCAATTGTCTTTGGGAAAACACATTTTCGAAAATATAAATTACACTTTTTAAATGAGAGAAATATGAGTTTGTATTTTCTTCTGCACTCTCCGGAGTCAATATTGCCCTACCACTTATTTTCTGCTGATTTCCACGTTTTGATGAGGTGAATAACTTTGCAAGAATTTTAACCATAAAAGCTCATTCTCTGCATTCATGTTCATAATACAACTAATATAATAATATTAGGGCCCAGTATATTACAAATTATACAATATGATAGTGCCTAAGTAATAGACTCTTTCTTCTTAATTATAAACTCACACGTTACGAAGTTCCAGAGTTAAGTAAAAGAGAGTAACCAAATGACGTTTCCTAAATTCTGTGCCTGAGCGCAATGCCAGTTTTAAAACCAAAGGATTAGCAAAGGAAAAGAAAGGAAAGTACAAGGATCATTTAAAATAAACAAGAAATTATGAAATCGATTTTTATTGAAAACATAACGGTGCCAAGTATTTACATATTTCTCTAAATTTTTACTTAAAAAAATCTATTTAAAAATCACCCGACAGTTTCTTTATCTATACAATGGCCATCTTTTTCTCTGCGTTTTCATCGATTTATCACATCAGGTCAGAATATATAAATCTTCTGCGCCCGCACAGAGATTTCATGGAGTAAAGATTCCAAAAATATATTTTGTTACATCAGGATAACTAAATTACAGTAAGTGATGAGGAAAGTCCTTGTAAAAACCGTTAAAATTTGACTTTAATATTATTATTGTTTCTGCAATAAATAGTAGCATATAACTAATTAGATAAATTAGATATATTTAAAATATAATTTATACTTTAAATTTAAACAAATATATAAATCTCTCAGATTAAAACGAGCTCATAATAATTATATTTCAAAAGTTAAATTCATTAAGATTTCGATATATCGAAAAAATCGATGTCTCGCATTAAGGCCGTTAAAGATTTTCGATATATCTAATGCAACAGACTTATACATCTGAAAAAGCAGTAGTTTATGCAATAAAATGTGAGCAATTTATTTATAATTAGATTTTTTTATGTGCAAATATTAATAAACTGTTTAAAAACAATACACAAAAAGGGTTTATTTTTTTATATTTTAATGGTGCAAAATAAATTGAGACTTTCTGACTGAAAAATATGGCTTCCTGTTGGAAAACATTGCATTAGTCACATGCAAATTATAATTTACATTGTTTTTTCTATGAAAAACAAGAGTTGAGTGTAATCACAGTTTTTTTTTTATTTTTGATAACCCAGAAAAATGTATTTAGCATTCCCAGCCCCTTTGAGGGAGGAAGCTGGGGTATGTGGGACTCAGACTGAAGGGCCACTACCCACTAAAAAACTGGGGAGAGACACTACGAGGGGCCCCACGGCCTCGTCCAGAGTGGACGATTTCATTGGGGTGATCCCTCGGGCGCCCACACTGGACCAGAAAGAAAGAAAAAAGGTGTCCGGCAAAAGATGGTTCTCACCCCATCCGCCGAACAAAGAACTGAGGAGAGGCCCTCACCAACTCCTCCTTTATTTTAACTTTATCTTAAAAATATAATTAAAAAAAAAAAGAATTTATTATTATCTTAAAATAATAATAAGAATTGGTCTCAGTGAGAGCTTAAAAATCCACGACATACATCTGTACACATACATTCAATAATACATATACTCTGGACCAGGGATGGCGAACCTGTTTTCATGTTCGTGCGACAAAGTAAAAAATCTTAAGTCTCGCAGTAAAACTTCTCGAAATGTTACGCGGTAAAGTTTATTTAAGTCAAATTTAGAGTATTTTATTAATATTACCGTATAATATACTGTATAACGCTCATATTTTAATAATAAAATGTTTAATTTTACGGTTCTAGCTAATATACTAAGGCAGTAGGTATTCAGTATTAAAAATTCATATTATAAATTATAATAAATTAGGTTTAAACTAATAATTTTGTTTTATTGAAAATATATAATAAATAATTGAAATCTATAAAGTAATACTATAAATAAAATACTATATAAAACTATATAATTAATACATAAATAAATACATATTACTAAAATAATCTATAAATACTATATAAAGAAAAATACTATATGTAAATAAGAAAAAATAGTAATAAAAGATAAATATGTAATATTGGGCGAAGAAGAAGGCGGAGAAGAGAGAGAAAAAGCAGAAAGGCTGTTGAAATGATCGTGGTCCATAGATAGGCCGAAACGGAAAAAATAATATATCATAAAAGTAAATAATACCTAAATAATAAATACTAAATATATAAAATAAGTAATAAAATATTACTTTTTAATATTACTTTTACTATGAGACCAGAAGCGCCTAAAAGGCTTTCATCAGGCCTTTTTTTTACCCACTGTACTCCTGTCTCAAACACACGGCAGATCAGATCAAGGATATACAGTGTAACATGAGACCCAACACGTATGACTGACAACAATATGAAACAACACCTACAGGAGGGACGTACCCAATACGTTAGCTAAAGCAATCGCTCAATATACCAAAAGACCTAAGCCCGCACATACAGTTAGGTCATACTTTATTATCATACAGTTACACAATGCGGGTGTCATCCGTTGGTGCTTAAGGGGCAACCACTCGGATCGCGCCCCCTCCCCCCGCCCGGCCGAAGCCCGGGGGTGAACGGTCATCGATGACAGAGTCAGTCCTTGCGAAGGACCGACAAAGTCTGCCTCGCGCTCAGGAGAAGACGCCATTAATCGTCATCATGGCTGCATCACGTCG